>JAABKJ010001019.1:0-31898 GCA_011634705.1 Andricus grossulariae
TTTTCGATTTTTCAAGAAAATTCAAAAAGTCGTTATGATAATCCTGTAGGGCGTGCAAAAAGAAACACTTTTTTCGCTTTGAATTTTTTTCGTGTGGTGCGTTGTTTGGCTGAAAATGTTAATTTTCGTTTCCTCTTTTGGATTTTGAAAATGCCGTAAGTCTGAAAATTTTCATTTTATCAAAAAATATCATAAAAATAAATTGTTTGCATTTCTGAGTACTATGAATAAATGCACATATAGTTTCCAAATTGTGAAAAAAATGGCCTCAACAATTTTCAAAATGCGCTCACTTCTTGAATTTTCATCCAAAATGACTGGCTAACGAACTTGACCTTTCGTTTACGAGTCTGAAAGAGTATACCATAGGCCAATATAATAGGTCAATTCTTTCTAAAGTTATCGTGCTCACAAGCAGACAGACATACACACATACATACAGACAGAAAGACAGACACATTTGTAAAAACCTGTTTTTTGGGTTCAGGGGGTCTCAGAACGTGGACATTTGACAAAAACTGGGGTGGGGGGGTCAAATTTTACACAAATCTAATACCTTCTCTGGATGAGAATGTAAAAATTAAAAATAAACCCAAAGTTAATTAGAGTTGATCCAAAGTGATTCCAAAGTTTCACTGCCTGTCAACGAATAGATATTGTTTTTTGTTCCGAAGATGACTTCCAGTGACTCAGAAACTACCTCATTTATCAGAAGACTTCGTCAGGCGACAATATTTGTTCTTTATTTAAATAAATATTGTAAGCCAATACAGAATTACATCGATTTTCAACCAAATTGTTGAATTTTCAACTAAAAAACATGAAATTTCAACTGAAAAGTGAATAGTTCAATTTTCAGTAACAAAACTAATATCCAATAAACTAAAAAAAAAGAATTTTTAACTAAAATATCCACATGGCAGTACAAGATGTTTAATAGACTGGTTTTTATTCATACTTATTGGCACAAATACCATTAAGTTTCCCAATCATAATTTAATTTAAATTATAATGTAACACAGGAAAAAGTCAGGTTTTTGTAAATCTTATATTTGAATACAATGATATGTTACAAATAATTCCGTGTTTGAGCACATTCTTTAAAATTCGTCAGAAAATAAGAATCAATCATAAATTTTGAAAGTGAATGATTTTGAGCCGCACTTATAGGTCACCAAAGAAAAACCCATAAGTGAAAATTTTGAATTTTACGTAATATTGGGGTTTATTGACTCTTTCTGAATGTTTTTCTTACAAATAATCATTACTCGCTAATTTAAGAACACTCAGTCATTTTCTAACACATTTTAAATTTGTTATATAATTCTAATTTGTTTAAAGATACTTCTTTCGAAGTAAGTCGCGAAATTAACGTATTTTCTGGATGTTATCAGTTTTTCAATCAATGATAACATTAAAATAATTTGTCTGAATAATTTAAAACGTGTTTTTTCGAGTATATAGTTTACTTAAAAAAAGCAGGAGAAAACTTGCATAAGCATCCAAAAAGCGCATACGACCGATTATACTAAAACTCTGTATATCCATATATTTTGACGCGTTGATTACGAAAATGGTAGTGAAAATACCCGCAAATTTGATTTTCATGGTGAAAACCATGGAAACCCATTAAAATTCATGGTTTTTCAAATTTATTACTGTAAGTACAAAAGATTTCATAAAAGTTTTAAGACAAAAGTTGCAGACTCAATCAAAATATACATTTTTGTTTCCACACACACTTCCTCCCAGATAGATAGTTTCTGAGAAAATCGCTATTGAAATTTAGTAAGCGCAACAGTTTTGAGTCGTTGGAAAGGGGTAGGGGTTTAAACAATAATATTTCTGTGACCAGTCACAGAGGTGCCTTCCCGCCCTCATGACACATTTAAAAAAGGGAGGGGTTTGACCCCAATTATTTACGTGACCAGTTGCAAAGGTCCCTTCCCGCCCCACGAGACGTTGGAAAGGGGTAGGTTTATAGGTAAACAGAATTTCAAATTACTCGGATGTATGCACTTTATGGTCTTTGCGCTATCTGTAAATATTAACTCAATGGGCTTAAATTTGATGATAGTTTTTTGGGCATTCGAATAAAAATAGATGGTGGACGCAAAGAAATTCAAAAAGTGAAAAATAAGGGCCACCATCATGTTTACACATGAACAAGTGCTGGGTGTTGGAACATCTGTCTTTGCTTGTAATACCGAGCATGCACGAGTAACGAGAGGCCAAAGCTTGTGGGTGAGATGCTCTTCCAGACGGAAACATAAGCGAGTCCGGGATAATTATGTGCGTCCGCGATTACGTGCGACAGATTCTCCAAACGACCAGCATTAACTTGGCACTGAGGTGTTATATGCAGGATGGAATGGCCCAGTATGATACGCATACATTTACGCTATGACTGTACATTGCCGTGTGTTTGAGTTACGGTAAGAAGGGTTAATTCTCCTAGACACTGCGTCTGACGCACTAATGATCTCGTGACGGAACTTTTTGAGTCAATCTTGATTCTTCTGTCTCTTCTTTAAACTGATTTTAAAATTTTTATTGCACAGCTTTATTTACAGATATTAAGGAAAAATACTGTTTGATAGGAGTAACAGAAATGTATTGAGATGGTTTGGTCAAGTTGTGAGAATGGTTGGTCAACGCTTGACACATTATGTTATTTGAAGGAAGGCGTGAGATAATAGTATGCAACATTAACTTAGACGAAGGGAAAATAGAAGAAATTGATAATTACGTGTATCTTGAAAGTTTATTTACTACTGACGAAAAGATCGATGAAGATCTTTTCGGTCGTATAAACGAGAGTAGGAAGCGTATCAGCAGTATAAAAACGATGATCAAAAGTGTAAATATGACAGATAAAGCCAATATTGCAATATATAATTCTGTACTTGCAACCACTGTGTTGTACTGTAGCGGGACCTGGACTTACTAAGAAAGAGATGAGTAAAGTTAACGCGGCTTGCATGCAATTCCTGCGGAATATATGCGGTAAAACGCTAATGGACAAAGTTCGTAATGAGAGGTATTTCAAATAATGTGTTTTAGAGAAAACAGTGCTTGACAAGAGTGGAAGAAATTTGTTGAGATGGTTTGGTCATGTTGAGAGAACGGTTGGTGAACGTTTAATACATTATGGAGTTTGAAGGAAGGGATGGGAAAACAGTATGTAACATTGCCTTAGATGAAGATAAGATAGAACAAGATGTGATGATAGAACACGAGTATCTTGAAAGTTTATTTACTACTGGCGGAACGAACGATGGATAGATAGCCAGGCGTATAAACGAGGTTAGGAAAGGTATCGACAGTGTAGAAGTCATTAGAAGAAGTAACAATGTTACAAATAAAGCTGAAATCGCAATATATAATTCTGTACTTGCACCCACTGTGCTGTACGGTAGCGAAAGCTGGACATATCAAGAAAATGATAAGAGTAAAGTGAACGCGGTTGGCATGCAATTCCTGAACACGGTGAGCCTCAATCAACCTCAAATTAAACTTCTTACTCAACGCCATTTCTTTGCAGAATTTGATCATCTGATATTGCCCAAATATTTTAAGTGAAAAATGAAAAAAACGATCGAGCCCGTTATTTGAGAATTCAAGTTTTGAATAAAAAACTTTTTTTTGCAATGCAAAATTTTAATTATGTGTGCACTGTGATACATAACAAGTTGTGGATAAAAAGTTCCTATAAACTTTTGAGCCAAACAAAAACGGGGTCTTCTATAGAGGTTTTTGTAGTGCAAATGGAGCTTTTTTGTCCCCAAGGTTATTGAAAATTTTTACTCAACAAAAACTCTCTGCAGGATTCAGTTACCTCCTATTGCCCAGATATTTTGAGCCAAAAAGGAAACAAATCGATCAAGTCCTTTTTTTAGAAATTCAAATTTTGATTTTTTGACATGTTTTTTTATACAAATTTTTTATTATATATACGCTTTTATGCATAAAATATTTAGTGAATGAGTTTTTATAAACTTTCGTGTCCAGCGAAAAGTAGGTCTTCTATAGAGGTTTCTTTAGCGCAAATAGGGTGGCAAAAAACCTCTATAGATGACGTAGTTTTTGTTTGAAACAAAAGTTTATGAAAACGTTTTAACTACAAAAAGCGTACAAAAGTTTTAACGTACAAAAGCGTGCATGAAATGAAAAAATTTGATCACAAAAACGCAATTCGAAAAATCAAAATTTGAGATTTCAAAAAAGAGCTGAATCGATTTTTTTCATTCATCACTTAAAATATTCAGGCAACGTCAAAAAATTGAATCCTGCAGAGAATTTGAGTTGAGTAAGAAGTGTAGAACGAAGCTGGTTGAGGCTCATCGTGTGATTAATATACGCGGTAAAACGCTATTGGACAGAGTCAGAAATGAAAGCATTCTTAGAGAATGTGCTGTAAATGAAACGCTGTGTGATAAGACTGAAAAAAAATTGGTTGAGATGGTTTGGTCATGGAGAGCTTCTCTTGGTGGACGTGGCTAGGGCGGAGATTATGGATCTTCCTACGCGCTTATTGTTCAGTTTCATTGTATATTTGTGAATCGCAGCGTACGATGAGTATATGATTCTCTTCACCTGGGCTGATCGCTAAATGGATTGGTCAGCTTACCCCGAAACAGATTTGGCTTAATGGTATAATAATAATAATAATAATAATAATAATCAGAAAATCTAGTAAACGTTTTAAAATCTACACCACACTGCTATAGGGGGGGGGGGGCTTAGCAATTTTTGTCACAGTTTGAGACGTATTAGTGATTTTATTATTAGTATAGTATTAGTATAGTATCAGTAAATTAGTGATTTTTTGTACAAGTAAAACATATAAATACCGACTTCATCCTATTCAGCACTTTATCCCTTTCTTTGAAAGAAATCCTCTCTTTTCTCCTATTTTCAGGATACTGCCATTTTTTCTCGATTTTTGCTGAAACGCGAACTTAATTAATAGAAACCAACAAGAAAATCCAAATATCTTTCGTCAATTTAAATTTTTTAAATTGCAAATTCTACTATTAAATTTTTGGTTCAAAGTTCATCTGCTTTTGTTAGAAATTGTACTATTTAGTTAGAGATTGAAATATTTTGTTAAAAATTTCTTTTTCTTCAGTTTAAAATTAATTTTTTCAACTGATAATTTAATTATACTATATTTGTTGAAAATTGATCTCTTTTGATTGAAAATTCAAGTATTAAATTTTCATTGCTAATTCATATTTTTGGGTTGATAATTCTGTATTATCATCTAAGTTGGTAACGATCGATCATGTGCAGTTAAATTATCTACACAAGATCGATCGTTACCAACTCCGATATATCATGACAGACCCATATTTGAGACATCGTAATAACAAAAGTAACAATAATTTTAAACTTTTGCCTCATCAAATCGTTTTATTTATCGTTCAATTAAAGATGCTAGTAGTTTGTTTGCCGAAAAAAAAAATTCCTGCCAAAACAGAGGTGACGCCCCTATTCTGCAATTGCACCAATAATAATATCACTTGAGGAAATGATGATACTCAAGGCATTATCTTTTGCATTATCTTTGAAGGCCGATAACAAGCTGTACTAAAATTTGATTGATGCACTTAAAAGAGTCCTTTTTCCAGGAATGAAGCCTTGATTGAGTTGATTTCTGGACCATGAACACAATCAGGTTGACGAGATGATGTTGCACGCAATGCACCTCCTCTGGAGAAAATGAAGAAATTCGCCGACAGTAATGGTAAGGGATCGCTTGTTAACTTTCTCGAAAATTAGGCCTGATCCAGAAATGAGGATTTTATAATAGAATCGTTTGCGGTCACTCCCAGGATACCCTGTTATTATGAATTCACTACAGAAACAAGTTCATTGAGTCAGCACGCGAAGGCGGACAGACTTTGCGAATCGATTCTGGAATCGAGATATTCATGTCCGATAATACGACGAAGCGTTTTCCAATTATGGTCAAAAGGTAGAGACTTGATTGTTTCACGCGAATTCAATGAAATAAACCTGTGCGAGTGTGCGTGAGACTTGACTTTCTCGGATTAAAACGTCTTGAACCTGTCCAAGATTCAACTCAAGTTATCACATTTTTTTCACTACATTCCTATTTCATGTTCAAGGTCCACATAACAGAACAGTCAAAGATTGGATTTTGATTTGGCATTGATATTCAGAAAAACGGGTTCTTTCTTATATATTTTTATTATATAAGAGGCATGATATTTTTATTTAGATCATGCGAGGCATCACTGAGAGAAATGGACCAGGGAAGACCCTGCTGAAAAAGTTCGATTGGATTTGAGTTGAAAAATCTGTAATTTGGTGATTGTGAATTCTCTTTGTTAAAGCTCCTTCGGCTTTAACGAACACATTTTCATCAGGTGTCTCGCGCTTCACACTCGATTTTGTCGAAAAAACGAACTTTTCTAAATTAGGTTCAATACTATTATCTCGATTGTATATTATATTTATTTCTGTACCTCAGCCTGGGATTGCTCATTCAGATTTTGCAAAATAAAGTACGAATTTTATTTAGCATGATAACTTCAACATTTGTTTCTTATTTTGCATTTAATTTTATCCTCATCTACCCTGAAAAATTTATTATTTTAATACATTTTTATTATTAAAATTCATAAGAATGGTATTGAAAAAAATGTAGTTGCATTGTCTTGTTTTTATAATTAAAAAAAGTGCGCATCCTATAACAAAAATAATTTTTTTAATTAACATTTTTTTGCAACTTGTGTCGTCTTTCCATATATTTAGTCTATTTTTATGTTATTTTTGCGATTTGAACCAAAAATATGCATCATAGCGTAATGTGATTCGGAGAAAAGTTTTAAAACAAAAGTTTTGACAAATTTTTAGATCATTTTTGGTTGGACAACTTTTGTATATTAATTTTGTTTCGTCTTGTGTGTTTTTCCCTAAAATTTAATTTATTTCTTTTTAATGCTATTTTTAACGATTAAAACAAAAACTAAGCTTCATAAAAAAAATTATTAATGACAAATTTTTATAATTTCTTTTTGCGTGAGAAACTTTTGTATATTCATTTTTTTTCATAGCTTGTGTCGTTTGTCCGAAAATTTAATTCTTTCATTTCCTAAAACTTTATTATCTAAGACTAAAATAAAAACTACGCATTCTATCAAAAAAGACTGCTAAAAAATTTGTAGATCTTTTCTGAATGCACAACTTTTGTCCATTCATATTTTTATGTATTCTGCGTCGTTTTTCCAAAGATTTCATTTTTCTATTTTCAATGCTATTTTTTAGGAATAAAACAAAAAGAACACATCCTATCAAAAAGTAATCACAAAACAAATTTGTAGATTTTTTTATACGCACAATTTTTGTTCTTTCATTCTTTTTCATATCTTGCCTAGTTTGGCCGTAAAATGGAATTTTTGATTTTTCATTATTTTTTTGTGCGAACAAAATTCGAATTCTTAATTTTTCATAAATTTCAAAAAATTGTTATGACAATATTATAGGGTGTTCAAAAAGCAACGATTTTCTCCTCTTGACTTTTCTTATCAGAAAAGTTCATTAGGATACATTTTTTTGTCTTTTTGAGTACTACTAATAACCGTACATAGAATTTCCAAATCTTGAAAAAAGTGGTCTCAAAATTTGCTCACTTTTTGAATTTTCATCCAAAATGGCTGGCTAACAAACTTGACCTTCAATTTAAGACACTGAAAAAGTATACCAAAGACATGCAGACAGAGACTTCATAAATCAAATTTCATAAATTGAATTTGTTTATGTTCAATGTTATTTTTTACGATTTAAACCAAAAATATGCATTCTAGCGTAAAGTGGTTGTAAGAAAATTTGTAAATGTAGTTTAGGCGAAAAATTTTGTTAGATAAAATGTTATTGTAACGCGTATCGTTTTTCCAAAAAGTTTATTTTTTATTTTAAATGTATTTTTATAACAAAAGTTTATAACAAATTCGTAGATCTTATTTTGTCGAACAGCTTTTGTCTATTCATCTTTTTTTTGTACCATGCGTCGTTTTTCCTAATTTTTTTTATTGCTAATGTTATTCTTTACGATTGGAATAAAAATTGCGCATCCTATAAAAAAATGATTAATAACGAATTTGTAGCACTTTTCTGAGTGAACAACTGTTGTTTATTAATTTTGTTCGTGGTTTGTGTCGCTTGTCCAAAAATTAATTTTTTTCTTAAATCAGTTTTTTACAAATGAAACAAAAACTACGCGTCCTATCAAAAAGTGATTCATACCAAATTTGTAGATCTTTTTTAAGTGCACAATTTTTTTCATCTTTTATCGTATCTTGTACAGTTTGACCGCAGAATGGAATTTATGATTTTTCATTATTTTTTTGTGCGATATCTTGAATTTTCGATTTTTCGAAAAAAATTGGGAAAAGTCTTATTACAATATGTTCAATGTGTTCAAAAAGCAAAATTTTCCTTCTCTTGACTTTTTTCATATCGCGCGTTGATTGGCTCGAAATTTTTATTTTCGTTTGTTTTATGGAATTTTGTAAATGCTATAACTTCGGTAATTTCTCTTCTATCAAAAAAAGTCATTAGAATATTTTGTTCGCCTTCATGAGTACTATCAATATCTGTCCATAGCATTTTCAAATATTTTTTCTATGAACATTTTCCAAATGAAACAAATCCTATACTCTGGAATCTTGGAAGTTGTTATCTAACTCTAACTGTCGAGAAATCTTATTTTTCTATCAACATTTTATCATCAAAACTGTATTAAATCTTGACTGCATAATACTTTGTCCAATCCTATGTTCCAGAATTTTTGAAGTATTTATGTAACTCTATGTGTCTATCAAGAAATCTTATACTTTTCTATCAACATTTTCCAACTGAAACAAATCCTATCTTTCAGAATCGTAGAAATTCTTATTTAACTCTATCTGTTGAAATATCATATATTTTTCTATCAACAGTTTCTCAACGGAACTGCGTTAAGTCTGTATTGCATAATACTTTATCAAATCCTATGTTCAAGAATTTTGGAAGTTTCTGCATAACTCTATCTTTCAAGAAATCTTATATTTTTCTGTCAGCATTTTCCAACTGAAACTTTATCAATATTATTATCCCCTACCAGAGTTGTATCTAGTCCTATGCATCTAAATATCGAAAATTTCGATGAAATTCTATTCATTATGAAATCTTATACTCTTTTCTTAATATTTTCTCACTGAACCCATTAAATTCTTATAGCACAATACTTGCATCGAATCCTATCTTTCAGAATCTTAGAAATTCTTATTTAACTCTATCTGTCGAGAAATCTTATATTTTTCTATCAACATTTTCTCATCGAAATTGTATTATATCTTAATTCCATAATACTTTACCAAATCCTATGTTCGAGAATCTTGGAAGTTTTTGCATAACTCTGCCTGACAAGAAATCTTATACTTTTCTATCAGCATTCTGTAACCTAATCTGTATTAAGTTTCGATTGCATAATACTTGATCAAATTCTAGGTTCCAGAAGTTAGGAACTTTTTGCTTAACTCTATCTATCAAGAAATCTTATACTTTTCTATCAACATTTTCCCATCGAAACTGTATTAAATCTTGATTGCATAATACTTTATCAAATCCCATGTTCAAGAATTTGTGAAGTTTTTGTCTAACTCTATCTGTCAAGAAATCTTATATTTTTCTATCAACATTTTCCAACTGAGACTTCATAAATATTATTATCCCCTACCAGAGTTGAATCTAGTCCTATGTATCTAAATCTCGAAAATTTCTATCAAATTCTATCTGTCAAGAAATCTTATACTTTTCTATTAACATTTTCTCATCGAAACTGTATTAAATCTTAATTAAATAATACTTTATCAAATTCTATGTTTCCGAATCTTGGAAGTTTTTGCATAACTCTATCTGTTAAGAAATCTTATACTTTTCTATCAACATTTTCTCATCGAAACTGTATTAAATCTGCATCGCATGGTAACTTATCAAATCCTTTGTTCAAGAATTTTGGAATTTTTTTCATAATTTCATCTCAATAAATCTTATACTTTTCTATTGGCATTTATTCATCGAAACTGTATTAAATCTTAACTGTATAATACTTCATCAAATCATATGTTCCAGAGTTTTGGTAGTTTTCGTCTTATTAATATTAATCTTATCGTCTTATCGTTATTAACATTTTCCAATTGAATGTCTATTAATATTATTATCCCCGCCAGAGTTTTATCTAGTCCGATGCATCTAAATCTCGAAAATTTCGATCAAATTCTATCCGTTATAAAATCTTATACTTTCATAACAACATTTTCTCATCAAAACTGTATTATATTTTCATTGCGTAATACTTTATCAAATCCTGTGTTCAAGAATTTTGAAAGTTTTTGCATAACTCTATCTGTCAAGAAATCTTATATTTTTATATTAACATTTTCTCGTCGAAACTGTATTGAATCTTCATCCCATGATACTATATCAAATCCTATGTTCAAGAATTTTGGAAGTTTTTGTCTAACTCGATTTGTCAAGAAATCTTATACTTTTATATCAACTTTTTCTCACCAAAACTGTATTAAATCTTCATTGCGTAATACTTTATCAAATCCTATGTTCAAGAATTTTGGAAGTTTTTGTCTTTTTCTCCCTCTTTTTTTATTTGGTTATTTTTGTCTCTAATGAGCCGAACAGTGAGGTAGTTTAGAATTCTGTTTTTTTAATTGTGAATCTTTTTGATGCTCATTTTGTATAAAATTATTCATGATAAAACAGAATTCTTTTCGATCTTAAGTTTATAACTCTATCTGTCAAGGAATCTTATATTTTTCTATCAACATTTTCCAACTGAAACTCTATCAATATTATATCCCCTACCATCTAAATCTCGAAAATTTCGATCAAATTCTATCCGCTATAAAATCTTGTACTTCTCTGTCAATATTTTCTCACCGAACCTATTAAATCCTTATAACACAATACTTGCATCAAATCCAATCTCCCAGAATCTTGGAAGTTCTTATCTAACTCTATCTGTCAAAAAAACTTATATTTTCCTATCAACATTTTCTCATAGAAATTGTATTGAATCTTCATTGCATAATACTTTATCGATTCCTATATCCAATAATTTTGGAAGTTTTTGCATAACTCTATCTGTCAAGAAATCTTATACTTTTCTAGCAACATTTTCTCATCGAAAATGTATTCTATTTAAATAGCAGAATACTTTATCAAATCCTATGTTCCAGAATCTTGAAAGTTTTCGCATAACTCTATCGGTCAAGAATATTATCCCCTACCAGAGTTGTATACAATCCTATGTATCTGAATCTCTAAACTTTCTATCGAATTCTATCCGTTGTAAAATCTTATACTTTTTCTATCAACAGTTTTTTGTTCAAACTATATCAAAACTTGAAGTTTCCAGGAGTTTCCAAAACCTAGAAGATATCTATTGACTTGATAGATATCTTCTTCGAGCTTTACTCCTCGAGCTATATTATACTTGTCAACCAAGATATTGTTATGAAAACTCTATGAAATATCACGCAAAGACGAAATTTTAATAGGAAGATCTAAAATTTCTAGATGAATAGAACTGGACAAAATTTTTCAAGATTTTGGAAAATAGGATTTGATACAAGTCCTGTGCTGCCATAAAATTTGATAAACTTTTAATGAGAATCTGTCGACAGAAAAGTATACGATTTCTCGGTGGATAGAATTTTATAGAAATTTCCAAAATTATGGAAGATAGCTTGATACAAGTTCTGTATGGATGAGATTTGATACAGGTGTTTGGAAAGGTCTATCAAATTTTCTGATAGATTTTAATTCGCGAAATTCGTTTGACTAAATTAGATAGGATTTTTATTTAGAATGAATTGAGAAAAATTCAATCGAATTCATTAGAATTTTGATTGAATACCTAAGAATGCAAGGTAATTTCAAAAGAACTTGGGGTAAATTAAAAAAAATAACTATGAAATTATCAAAAAATTATGTCGAATTGAGTGAATGTAGAATGATTCAAGTAAATTCAACTAAATTCAGGGTGAATTAAAGAAATTCAACAGAATTCATAAGAATTAAAAAGAATTGAAAAGAATTCATGATAAATTAATAAGAATTTAGGGTGAATTCCAAATGAATTAAAAAATACAATCTATTCCATTGATTTCAGTACAATTGGATTGAATTGAGAAAAATTCAGCAGACTTCAAAAGAATTCGTTGAAATTAATGCTGAATCAAGCTAAATTAAAAATAAGTTAAGTAAATAGAATAAAATCTTAAAAGCCAAAAAGATTCCTACTTCCTTTCAAAAAGTAACCTACCCATAATTGTTGTCCATTTTTAGAAATTGAAGATTTCAAGGTATTTTGAGAAATTTTGAGAAGTTTGACAAGCGCCGAAAAAAAATTTTGAAAATAAAAATTGGCTGGTACTAAAAAGTTGCTGTGTATTACAAATAAAAATCTCTGATGACTCTTCGAAATAAAAAATCATCCTACAGTGTCGCAATCAGATCCAAACATTTTGATTTTGAGAATTTAAAATAATTTCCCCATGGGGTCCAAATTGGTTAAATGATACTAAAAAATTAAAATTTCAAGAAAATGCAACTTTTTTAACCTCTGTAAAGTTTAAAAACAAATTTTTTTGACTTCTATGAAAATTATAGCTTACTTTTTTAGAACGAACTGAAGGAATGTCATACATTATACTAATTGCTTTTTTAAATGTGAACAAAAATTAATCTGATCATAAAAATGCCATTTTTGCTCATTTTCGGACAATTTTAACTGAAACAAAAGTTATAGTTTTTTAAATTCAATTTTCTATGAGCACTCAATAACAAAAATGAATAACAAATGAATTGATTCTTCAAACAAAGAAAAAATAATTTTAATAAACAAAAGTTACTATGACTTTCGCAATCATGGGGAAATTTGTTTAGATTCTCGAAATAAAAAATGTTTCACCTAACTGCGACACAGTAGAAACATTTTTTATTTTAAAAACTCATTACAGTTTTTTTATTAGTAATAATACGTCATTACAGTTTTTTATTAGTAATAATACGTAGCAACTTTTTAGCATTGGCCGCTTTCAATTTTGAACCATTTTTAAAGTTATAAGTTAAGTTTTTAATTAAGTAAAAATACGTATTTTTAACTAATTTAGCTCTTTTGAGTAACTTTTGCAAGTTATCAATATTAAAATTAAATATATTTATATAATGATATAATGTAACAATATTATATCTAATAAATAATATCAATATTAATATTAAACGTATTAAAAGGTTTTTAAAGGGTTGTCAGTCATGTATTATAAAAAAAGACATTATTTTTAATGAACAAAGTTGAAACTTACAATAAATATATATTTTGATAATGGTTTTCGTAACTGATTTTTTTCTTTTTGTCGCTTCTTACCAGTTTAAAAAGAAATAGTTTAATTTTAATAACTGATGGCTTTTTTTTCAGAGAAAAAATTCCCTACAACCTTACTATATCCAATTTTTAAAATAAGTAAATAATCCTTAACTTCAAATATAGTTATTAGTTTGAACAATGTTTTCTTCCAAAGAAATTGTTTTAACTATTAGAAACAGTAGAGCTGTAAACAATGTTTTTCCATACAAAAATTTGCCATTAATTATTAAAATTTAACCATTTTTTTAAGATTGGTAAAAAGCGATGTTTCGAAATAATTCAAGTACAGAAAACATTTTTTTGAACAAAATAATGTTTTTCATTTGAAATGACATCCTCAGTAATATTATTTTGATTCTTAAAATCTACTACCTTAAGAATCAAAAATCAGTGATGGTTATAATATTTTTTAGACTACTCCACCATACGCTAGTAAATTTTTCCTTAAATTGAGAATGATATAAATTGATCAGATTTCAAATCAAAGTAGTTTCCAATTTCAGGGGTAAATTTTTTTATCCGAGGGTGAGTTTGAATCAGGGCGTTCCTGCCTGTCAATCGATAATAATTTATTATTTCAGGAGATGATTTTTACCTAATGCTGAATTAGAAGGTCAGTAAGGATCCGATTTGCAAACTAAACCTGCATGTCCTACTAAATTTCTCTTTCAAAAAAAATATCGCTTGTCAATTCTAATCCAGTTTGACTTCCAATCAAGATAAATTGAGATTTGAAAGATATAAAAAGTTTTGAATGACATCCAAAAACAAATTGGTATCTCATAATTTATAAATCACTCTGATAAATTGTTATTGCTGAAGTTAGGAGCTATAATAATGCCGTTTGAATCGTTTTTAGTCAACCTAGTTCTGCAGGTAATAAAAGCATCGGCGTAAATAATTACAAATCAATCAATAGAGCAGATAAATCACAGCCGGGGCAGTCCTGCCCGCAACTTTTGATTGCACCATTAATTTCGATCGTTAAGATCCGCAAACCCAGTTGAGTTTGACTCTCCTTTATATGTATTTTCTAAAGTCGTAGCCACAGGCGGATGTTGAATTGCAAAAAGTCGAGGACAGTGAATGCTGCCGGATCGCGAGGACAGGTATTTTTCGACGGAAAGACGTAATTTGGTAAACCCCGTTTAAATTAAAAAACAAGGACTCTGGGTGTCCTTCCAACATAGCGGTTTTCAACTACGACGATCAACAATCTTGTTTTTAAAAACATCATTAAACTTGAAAAAAAATTGGGGAAGAAATCGTCAACCAAATCCCTGATCTGCACCCAAACTGCACCCACTTGATGCTCTGTAAATTTGAATCAATTACAATTTTTACTCATTTGGATCAGGCAGTGAATTCTGGCGATGAATCATATATTTTTTTGAATGGTGAATCAAAGTTGATAATTCATCAGCGAAAAATAAATTTTCTATAGCTACAATTCAATCACTGATTGAAATTAGTATAATTGTTAACTGATTCAAATTTAGGGAGTGCAAATCGTTGAGGGACTTCACAGCCCAAAATATTATCAAAATAGAAAAAATATTGTGATTTTTCACAAATATAGGTGAATAATAGGGGAATAGATTATTTCGAATAAAATCAATTTAGGTAACATATTACTAAGATTTCAAATCGAAATATATTGCATTTTCAACAAAATAGTTGAATTTTCAACACCAAAAAATGAATTTTTTGCCAAAAGATGTGAATTTCCAACTAAATAAGATCAATTTTCTTTCAAAAATAAAATTTTCAGTTAGAACAATTTATTTTCAAACAAAGAAAAAATAATTTTTAACAAAAGAGTTAAGTTGTCAATAAGAAAACAACAAATATCTGAACTTTCAAGAAAGAGAGACGAATTTTTAAGAAAAAAGTTGTATTTTAACCAGATAGTTGTATTTTCAACAAGACAGTCCAATTTTATACGAAGAAATAATCTTCAGTTGAAAAAGAAAAAAAAATCAACCAAATTGTTCAATCCTCACGCCAAAAAAATGAAATTTCTAGAAAAAAGTAAATTTCCAACCGAAAAGTTGCATTTTTCATCAAAATGGATCAATTTTCAACCCAAAAAGATAAATTTTTAACCAAAAAGATTCAGTTTGTACCAAAAAAGACGAATTTTTAAGCAAATACATCCATTTTAATCTAAAAGAATGAATTTAAAAAAAGAGGTGAATTTTATACCAAGAAAGGATCTTCAGTCAAGAAAGAAAAAAAATTCAACAATGTTATTGAATTTTCAAGACAAAAATATAAAATTTCTACGAAAAAGTACATTTCTAACCAAAAAGTTAAATTTTTCACCAAAATGGTTAAATTTTCAACCCAAAAAGATAAATTTTCAACCAAGAATATTCAGTTTGTACTTAAAAAGACGAATTTTCAACTAAATACATCAATTTTAAACTGAAAGAATTAATTTTTAATAAAAGAGGTGAATTTTACACCAAGAAAGGATCTTCAGTCATAAAAGAAAAAAATTCAACTAAGTTATGGAATTTTCAAGACAAAAAGATAAACTTTGTACGAAATAGTTCAACTTTTAACCTAAAAATATGAATTTTCAACACAAAAGATTTATTTTCGACCAAAAAAGAAGAATTTTAAACGAAAAACATGGATTTTCAACAAAAAATATCAATGTTCAATCAAAAATGGAATAGTCAAATTTCAGTTTAATAAATTAATTTTGAACATGCGGAAAAAGAATTTTCAACAAAATAGTTAAATTTTCAATCAAAGAGATCAATTTTCAACAAAAATTAATTTTTAACTTTCAAGGAAAAGAGATGAATTTTCATCTAAAAGATATTAATTTTCATACCCAAAATGGAACAGTAATTATTTTGTTAAAGTATTAATTTTCAACCAAAGAAAAAAGAATGTTCAACAAAAAAGTTGAATTTTCAACCAATCAGTGGCATTTATAACCAAAATAGTTGGCCTTTCAAGCAAAAAAGACAAATTTTTAAAAATAAAATTGAATTTTTAACCAAATAATTGTATTTTCAACCAAGAAAGATTTCACAGTCAAGAAAGGAAAGAAATTCAACCAAGTTGATGAATCTTCAAGTCAAAAAATGAATTTTCTACAAAGAAGATGAATTTTCAATAAAAATTTCCATTTTCAACCAAATAGTCGAATTTTTCACAAAGATGGTTGATTTCCAAACTAGAAAATGAAACTTCAAAGAAGAACATTTACTCTGTACCAAAAAAGACGAATTTTCAACTAAAAACACGAATTAAAAAAAAGGAGTTAAATTTTATACCCAGAAAGGATCTTTAGCCAAAGAAGAAGAAAATTCAACCAAATTTTTTAATCTCCAAGGCAAAAAAATTAACTTTCTACAAAAAAGTTGAATTTTCAACCCCAACATATGAATCTTCAACAAAGAAGTTAATTTTGAAACAAACAGTGAACTTTTCAACTAAAAAATATAATTTTTCAATCAAAAATGGATTAGTTAAATTTTCAGTTGAAAACATTAATTTTCAAAAAAATCAAAAATAATTTTCAAACAAATAATTAAATTTTCAACAAAAGAGATGAATATTCAACCCTGAAAAATTATGTTTGAACGAAGCAGTACAACTTTCTACCAGGTAGTTACATTTTCAACAAATAAAGATCAATTCTCAAGTAATTTTTTATAATATAAACAGAAAAGATTCAAATTTCATATAAAAAACAGTTTAATTCAACCAAAAAAGATGAATTTTTAACAAAATACATGAATTTTCAACCAAATAGTTAAATTTTCAACTAAACAAAAAAAAAACAATTTCCAACCAAAAAATATCAATTTTCAACCAATAATTAATTTCATAAACTTTAGGTTAAGAAATATAATTTTCCACCGAAGTTAAAAGAATTTTTAAACGAAAAAGACTAATTTTTGACAAAAAAGTTGAATGCACAACGCAAAAATATGAATTTTCAACAAGAAAGTTAATTTTTAACCAAATAGTTTGATTTTTTCCACATAGTAGTTATACTATCAACCAAGTAATTGAATTTTATATAAACAAAAAAATCAATTTCCAATGAAATAATTAAATTTTCAACCAAAAGAAAAAATAATCAGTTTTCAATCAAAAAATATAATTTTTCTACCAGAAAAAGGATTATCGATCAAACAGTTGAATGTTCAACCAAAAATGATGAATCCTCAAACAAAAATATAATAATAGAATTTTCAATTAAAAAGAATCAACTTTTAACAAACAGAAATATGACTTTCTCACGAAATAGTTGAATTTTAAACTTTTATTCAATGAAGAGGACTTTTCTAAACGAAAAAATGAATTTTCAGTCCAAAAGGACGAATATTCAACAAAACATTCGAATTTTCGTCCAGAAAATATGTCTTTTCAATTAAAAAGAATTAATTTTCTGCCAAAATAGTAATAATTGTAGCATAGAAAAAGTGGAACTTTCTTTTAAACCAAGGGAAAGAGAAGTTTTTAAAAAACCGTAAAAGAGGGGAATAGGGGAATGAGTACAAAACCTGCCTTAATCTTTCCCCAAGGGTAGAAGAATTTTTCACGCCGATCCTTGTAAAAGTTTCTCTTAACGAATGCCGAGGTTTCAAAAAGAATTTCATGCGGTTGAAAAGATTAAAAACAAGGAAAAGAGAAACTTGTAAAACGATCGCGAACGTAATTTGAAAGGCCTGCCACTCAAAACCAAAAAGTAATCCGAGTTGGGTGCTCTCGTTATGTATGAAAAATAAAAAATATCTGTTAAAGCATAAGTTTCAAGACTAATTAGATACTATCAGATACTTGAGCACATTGCTTTCAAAAACATTAATCCATAATTTATAATAAATTTATCAGGATATCACGAGACGGCGGTGCTGAAAGTGTCAACATTTCCCACAAGTATCATACTAATGATGAAGAACAGCTTGAAATCAAGGATATCAGTTTTGAACGTTTTAATAAGCGGCCATTCATTACTTAAGGACAATTTTTGAATTCTTAAGATTTTTATGATCCCCATCCTTCTAACATAAGATTTTATATTTTCTAATTAATATATAAAAAAATTACCGATTCTTTTCAGAGTGTATGAGATTTCAAGGCATTTCAGAAGATATGAAAGGGTTTTAGTGATTTGAAAGTATTTCAACAGATTTCCAGAGATTATAAGGTATTTCAAAGGAATACAAAGTGTTTTAAATAATTACAAACAATTTCAACGAAGGTTTTAAGGTACACTCAGAACAAAACTTTTCTTGAACCAAAAAAACTGTTTCCTTGGGTATACATTAAAATTTGGTTGAATCAAATTTTGGTTGATTCAACAAAATATTTGATCGACCAAACCAAATTTTGTTTTGAATCAATCAAATGGTTCATCTACAAAAAGATTCGGCTAACAAAACCAAACAATTTAGTTGGACAAACAAATAGGTTTTAAGAGATTTTAAACAATTAAGAAATATTTCTACTGGTTTCAAGGGATTTCAAGAGATGTTATGGTTTTTGAAAAATTACGAAATATTTCAGAATAAGTCATGGGATTTCAAAGGATTTTGAAGAATTTCATGTGACACAAAAATATTTTCACGAATTTTGAAAGATATCAGAGGATTTTAATGGAATTTCGAAGATTTAAAGGAATTTAAAGGGCTTTCGATAATTTTACGAGATTTGAAAGGATATTTAGGATTTCAAAGGTTTCAAGGGATCTCCTCAGATTTCGTAAAATATCACGGAATTTCAAGTGTTTTACCCGATTTTTATAGATTTTAAGGGATTCAAGGGAGAAGTCCCAAACAATTAGAAAACAGCGATCATCGTACCAATACACAAAAGGAAAAGCAGATGAAAGCAACTGCAATAATTACAGATGTATCAGCTTTTCAAGTAGCGTAAGTAAAATATACTCAAAAATACTTATTCATAGAGTAATGAAAATAACAGAAGAAAAGATATGGGAAGTCCAATGTGGATTTATGCCAGCAAGGTCATGTATGGATCAAATATTTGGGCCCTCTTCGACGAAGGAGGTGTGGCTCTCGAAACAGTAAGGGTACGTGGGTTAGCATTCGTAGATGATAAAGTTGTTATGGCAGAGGGGCACCCTTGATGAACGTCACTGTAGTCGTATTTGCTATAATTTCCTCTGGAGTGCTTGGTTCGGAATCTTGCTTCTCACATGTCTTCACAGGTCTCCTCATCTGTCTTTCGCGTCCCGTACATGATTCCATTCATCACACTGACCGGAATAGCACGCTGATTCACCTTATAATAGTAGACGATTTAGACAAAGTAACTGCTTATGCGCAGCACCCTATTCCTTTCCTTACCAATGCTGATCTAATCAACATTGAAGACCAACTATCCTGTAAACTTCCAAACAGGCCGACTGCCACGCAGATCCGTGGTCTCAATAATATTGTAGGAATTTCATGTTCACCTAAAGACTTACGATTGAGATTATTTGCTCTTACAGAGGGATGTTAATTCTAAGGTAAACGGGCTTGTCGCTATCTTAACTGAGGCCTTTGACAAATTCGCGCCTCTCTTCGTCCCAAGCTCACTCAAAGTAGCTGCACCATGGCTAACTGTAGAAATCAGAGATTTGATGAGGACATGAGACTCAAAACGTAGACTAGCTGACAGAACTAAAAATCCCCGTCTTCAAAAAGAATTCCGTAAACTTCGTAACCTACTGCACACAAAAATTAGAGACTCATACAACCAGTATAATTACAACGTCATCAGAAATAGAAACAAAAAGGATAACGTATGGCATTTACTGCAAAATCTGCGTCTAATTCCGCCTAAGCATGAAGACATGGACGTGGACTTTACGCCTGAGGATTTCTTGCCAGCATTTTCACTACCTAATCAGCCACCAATAGTGACTCCAGCCCTCGCCCTGCGCGGGGATCTTTTTGATGATAGTAACCTCTTCTTCTTGGACATCTCCCCTGTATCCCTGATGGACGCAATTTCTGAAGTCCATTCAAATGCTATTGCCCCATATGGTATCCCTATTCAATTGATCGGACCTATTATCTTTCCGATTCTGTTGCAGATTTACAACTTTTCGCTACAGAGTGGGATTTCCCCAGATAGCTGTAAAATGGCAGTCATCCGTCCTGTTCCCAAAATTTTAAAGCCTTCTTCACTCAATGACTTCCGTCCTACCTTTATTTTAAACGCTCTGTCTAAGCCTCTTGAGCGGATTGTTCATCACCAGCTTAGAGATTTTCTGGATACAAATAAATTGATGGAACCTTTGCAATCTGGCCTTAGAGCTAAACACAGAACCTTAACAGCGTTGCTTAAATTCACGACCGATATTAAATTGGCAATGGATAAAAAAAAGTCCAGTGGTGGTTCTATTTGATTTCTCCAAAGCATTCGACTTGGTAAACCATACCCTTATACTTCGAAAATTAAAGTCTCTTAAATTCTCCGGTTCAGTTAGTAAATGGTTTGAGTCTTACCTCAGCAATAGTTGGGAACGGATCAGGAATAGTAAGGGTGATTTATCTAACTGGGTAAAGGTTAAGAGGTGGGTTCTTCAAGGGTCTTCCATTGCTCCTACTTTGTTCAATATTTACACATCTGATTTAGGTGGCGAGTTGCAATTCTGCAAATATCATAAATATGTAGATGACATTAAACTATATCTATCAGGACCAGCGTCTGATCTGGAAAATATGTATGCTAAGCATGGTTCAGATCGATATCGACTTCGTGGCACATTTCGGCTATGGTGAACGGGCTCATGCTAAATCCGATTAAAACCCACGCGATTGTTATTGGGCCGTCTGCCTCCCCCTCTCCAGAAGTGCTGGAATCTTACTTCCCTCTTAAGGTCGGCAGTGTATCGATTGCCTTTATTGATATGGTTAAAGATTTGGGATTTCTTACAAACCGCACTCTATCCTGGAAGGAACACGTAATGACCATCTCGAGAAACACCTTCAGGATTTTACAGCAGCTACATAGAAAGAAAGACTCCCTTCCTACTTTAACCAGGATTCTATTAGTTAATAGCTTCATTTTACCGTTTTTTGATTATAGTTGCATTGCATTCGATGTTGTCACGAATAATTTAAACGGAAAATTAGAACGAGCCCTAAATGCATGTATCCGTTTTCTTGATAATTTACCTAAAAGTGAACACATCACTTCCTATCGTCAAAGAGGTGGGTTCTTGACAGTGGCTTAAAGAAGGCAATTTTTCATGGGCAACTTACTATACTCCATATTCACAGATGAGACTCCTTAATGCATATTTGAATTATTCACATTTGTTGATAGAAATCCTAATCAGGCAAGACTTCATGATATAGGTTTAGGTTAGAGAGGCTCCCTCACAGCATCAGTTTAGGAAGAGTTTCTTCAAAATCTTATTAGATGATACGAATTCACTACTTGAAACTACACATTGGTAGTTTCTTTTTTGATCACATTATAAATTTATTCATGATTTCTAATTTATTTAGAAGTTATTATTTGTCGCTTAAGCTAGCCTCGCACATACGCATGGACTTATGTTACGGAACAACCCTATCTGTAGATTTCATAGATTTAGTACATTTTTGTTTAACCAAGCTATTATTTTTATTTGTTGATGGTTTCTTTAATTTCAAAGTCTATGACTAACTACTCCTTTCTTTTATTATTTTTTCTTTCTTTTGCGTTATCAGTCTACGATTAAGGACCTTAGATTTAAGTAACTACGTATTGTAATTTCTGTTCCTCAGAGGGCTACTTAGCCCTAGGAACTTTTTAATAAGTTACAAATTACAAATTACTAGCAAAGAATGTTGAGCAAACTGAATACAAGCATGAAGAGCATGGGCCTCAAACTTAACGTGAATAAAACAAAAATTATGGTGTTTGAAGTAAAGAATGAGAAAACAATAACATTGTCTTACATCATGAGAGAATAGAACTAGTTGATAAGTACGTACATTTCGGTAGGATTTCGTGAGATTTCGAAATATTTCACGAAATTACAAGTGTTATAAAAGATTTTTAGAGATTTTAAAGGATTTTTATGGGATTTTATTTTTTCATTTCAAAGGATCTCGTAAGATTTCGAAAAATTTGACTAAATTTCAAGTGTTTTAATTATTTTTTAGAGATTTTTAAATATTTGAAATATTTTCAAAAGAATTCAAAGAATTTCAAAGGATTGTAGAGATTTCCAGAAAGAAGAAACTATCGTAATTAATGGACAGTCCTCAAACGAAATCTATTTTTCTACAAGTCCATTTTACATTCAGACAATTTTTTCTCGAACCGAAAGTAAAATTTCCTATATCCAATACTTTGTTCATTAGAGCATTAATTTCCGCTCTTCCAAAATTAAAACATTTCACTTGGCCTCCTTCAAGAAAGACGAGAATTTCGGCAGACTTGAAAGACAATTAACTCGGTGATTGACATAAAAAAGCTTTCAGTTTAAGCGGCTCGACAAGAGACTCAGATTCATTACGAGGTACCGTTTCTGTCAAATAAATAATTATTAAGATCACTATAAAACTTATTGCTCTGCCGAAGACCCAACCTGAGCATCTTGTTACAGGAGATTTTGGCACGAAAATAAGAAGTACACGTACATGTACCCCAAGGAGAAACTGAAAGCCACAAGAGTGTTGCGTTCTTTCCGCAACACTTAACAGAATGAAGAAATCGATAAAAATTAAGTGAAGGAAGAGATAAAAATGCAAGCGAGACATTAAGTAAATTTCTGCTCTTTTCTGACGTACAGATTGCGAAAGATTAGCAGTTTTTTTCGAAAACGGATGCAATTTATAATCCATTTATTATCTTTTATGACAGACCCAAATATGGAGGGCTGTCTTCAAAAGATAAGCTAGAGAGAGAATCTGGACCGAAACAAAATGCATGTCCATTTTTCTATGAAAAGTTAGCAAATGATCGCTTAGCATAGCAGAGTGGCCGCAAAACTTCATTTTCAAAATTCTCTCACTTTTCTCAATCACAAAAAATGTAGAAAGAATGTGTTTTTTGAGGTTAGGAATATTTGATGTTAGGAATGTTTGAGGTGAGGAAGGTTTGAGGTGAGGAAGAAAAAAAGAGCTAATTTCGGAATTCTAACATCAAATTCAGATTCAGCGACTTAAAATACGTAAGAATTGACTAGTCTGGTCAGTCGAAACTCCTACTTTTTGGTGGGGCTGTGTATTTATTGACCTAAATTATAATCTCGTAGAACTTTTAATATAGCATATTTTTATAAATGGAATAAAAAAGTTTATAATTTATAAATTTGTCAGGTCTCGTAGCCTTGGGCATAAACTCTTACAGTTTCGACCGAATGTCCGTCTGTCCATCATACTTTTTCGAAGGAGGGGAAGTGAGGGGAAATTACGGGAAAGGGGATAAATTATTTGAAATGAGAGGAAGGGAAGCAGGAGTAGTGAGGGTTAATTTGGAAAGGGGGATTAGGGTAAGTAAGGGGAAATGACGGGAAGAAATTTAAAGAAAATAAGGGAGGGGGAGTAAGTGAAGTGATGGGAAATCATGGGAGAGGAAGTAAGTAAGGTATTGTAAATGATGAAATGAGGGAAAATGAGGGAAAGGGAAGTTGGTAAGGGGAATTAAAGAAGTGAGGGGAAATAAAGGGAGGCGAAGTAAGTCAAGTATTGAAGATGAAGGGAAATAAGGGGAAGGGAAGTTGGGAGTAATAAAGGAAATTATGGGGAGTAGGGGAAATTAAAGAGAGGAACTAGGAAAAGTAAGGAGTAATGAAGGAGAAGTAGGGTGAATGAGGAGGAATGAGACATAGGGAAGTACGGGAAGGGAGAGAAAATGAAGGTAGGAGAATGCAAATAAGGGTAAGTAGGGGAAATTATTAGAAATGAGGGTGAGTAGGGGAGGGGAAGTGAGGGCTTTGGAAGAGAAGTAGGAGAAGCGAGAAGCGAGAAGAGGGGGAAGTAGAGGAGGAAGAATATAGGGAAGGGGGATTGCGAGCGAAGGGCGAAGTGAGGAGAGGGGAAGTAGGGGAATGTAGGGGAGGGGAGTCTAATTCACCTGAATAAAGTAAAAAAGTGACCTATTTGAACGGAAAAATTGAACAAAAGTAACTAATTTCTAGCAAAAAAAGTGACTAAAAGTGACTAATGTGCATTAATAATTTGACTAATTTTCTCTTGAATTCAAATGAATTCAAAAGAATTCGATTCATAAGACTTTAAAAGAATTCAAGTTAAATTCAAAAGAATTCAAATTAATCGGGAAAAATTGAAACAATCCCATTAATTTAAGTAAAATTGAAGTAAATTTGTAAGAACTAAATTAAAATCAGAAAAATTCGTTGAAATTCGTAAAAATTCGGAAGTAAATTTTTGAAAAACTTCAAGTGAATTGAAAATATTCCAAAAATATGAAAAAAGTTCATTGAATGCAGTAAGTTTGAAATGAGTTCAGAAAAATTCAAGAGAATTCGAAAGAATTTGATAAAATGACTCAAATTTCAAGGTAAGTTTAAAAAGTCTTCAGGATAAATTACAAAATTGCATGAGATTTTTTGGAACGCAAATTTTTTTTTTAAATTCCTCAAAATCGGTAAAGTCCTCGTAAATCCAAATAATATTTCTGATTATATTTTGAAAATGACTTTGAATGTATCAAAATACCAAAAAATGTTCGTAACCCTTTAAAATCTCTTTAAATTATCGAAATCAATTAACATTTTTTTCCAATTTCCTCAAATATTCCAAATCCTTTGAAACTTTTTAGAGCTCTTGAAAATACTTTGGAAAAACGTAACATATCCTAAAATATTTCGAATACTTTGAACTCTCTCAAAAATATTTAAATCTCTTAAAAATTCCTTGGAATTTTAACAAATACCCTAAAATCTTCAAAATTCTTTGAAATCATTTCTAATTATTAAACTCTTTCAAAAATATCCTCCAGAATTACCTAAAATTATTTAAATATATTTGAAATGCCATAATATATTTAAAATCCTCTCCAATCTTTTGAAATCTTTCAACATTTCTCAAAATTCTTGAAAAATTCTTGAAATTTTTAAAAGTACCCCAAAATCTGTAAAACTCATTGGAATCTTTTAGAATATCCTAAAATCTTTCAAATTTTCTCAAATCTTTGGAAATACCTTGAAATACTTTGAAAGCTTCATAGAAATCGGTTTAAATCCCTTAAAATGATTCAAATCCTTGAAGATTCGTTTAAAAATTTTAAATCTCAAAAATGCCTTGGAATCTTCTAAAATATTTCAAACCCTTTAAAATCACTTTAAATGATCGAAATCCATTAAAAATTTCTTGAATTTTTTTTTTGATTCCCTCAAATATTTCAAATCCTTTGAAACTTTTTAAAGCTCTTGAAAATACATTGGAATAAGTAAACATTCTCTAAAATATTTTATATACTTTGAAATTTCTCAAAACTATTTAAAGCTCTTCAAAATTTCTTGGAATTTAAAAAAACCCTTGAAATGTTTTAAGATTCTTGAAAATTCATTGGAATTTGGAAAGACAAGCTACACTCTTGAAAATCTACCAAAATTACTTCAAATTATTTAACTATATTTAAAATGCCATAAGATATTTGAAATTCTCTCAAATCTTTTGAAATCTTTGAAAATTTTAAAAGTACTCCAAAATCTATAAAATTCGTTGGAATCCATTTAAATTCTTGGAAACAAATTCAAATTCCTTGGAATCTTTTAGAATATCCTAAAATCTTTCACATTTTTTTAAATGTTTGGAAATACCTTGAAAGCCTCATAAAAATGGGTCTTAATTCCTTAAAATCATTCAAATCCTTGAAAATTTCTTTAAAAATTTAGAATCTCTCAAAAATGCCTTGGAATCTTCAATAAAATACCCTAAAATATTTTTTTTTCAAATATCCTAAAATCTTTTTAAATCCTTTAGAATCACTTCAAATTATTGACATCTATTTAAAATATCCTAAGATATTTAATTCCTTGGAATTAAAAAAAAAAGAAACTAAAATATTTCAAATCCTTTGAAATCCTTTGAAAGTGCTTAAAGCTCTACAAAATTCTTTAGAGGTTTTAAAAATACTGTGAATTCTTTAAAATCTTTTGAAATTATTTAAATCTATTTAAAACACCCTAAGGTATTTCGAATTCTTAAAAAAAAAATCAAATAACTTGACATCATTTTTAAATCCTGAAAACTGCTTAGAATTTTTTAAAATACCCTAAAATCTATTAAATTCTTTGGAATCTTATATAAAATACCCTAATATATATATATTTTTTCAAATATCCTAAAATGTTTTAAAAATCCTTTAGAATCATGTCAAATTACTGACATCTATTCAAAATATCCTATGATATTTCAAATATTTTGAAATCTCTTAAAATTTTTTAAAGCTCTACAAAATTCCTTGGAGTAAAAAAAAACTAAAATATTTCAAATCCTTTGAAATGCTTTGAAACTGTTTGAAGCTCTATAAAATTCTTTAGAATTTATAAAAATACTGTAAATTCTTCAAAATCGTTTGAGTTTATTGAAAAATATTTAAAACACCCTAAAGTATTTCAAATTCTTCAAAAAATTGTGAAATACCTTGACATTTTTTTAAACTCTTGAAAACTCTTTAAAATTTTCAAAAATACCCTGAAATATATATTTTTCAATGTCCTAAAATCTTGAAAAATCCTTCAAAATCACTTCAAATTATTCACATCTATTTAAAATATCCTAAGATATTTCAAATATTTTAAAATCTCTTAAAATTTTTTAAAGCTCTACAAAATTCTTTAGAATTTTTAAAATACTGTAAATTCTTTAAAACTTTTGAAATTATTTAAATTTATTCAGAACACCCTTAGTTATTTCAAATTCTTTAAAATCTTTTGAAATACCTTGACATTTTTTTCAACTCTTAAAAACATCTTAGAATTTTTGAAAATACCCAAAAATATATATTTTTTAAATATCCTAAAATCTTTTAAAATCCTTTAGAAGCACTTCAAATTACAAATTACAAAATATCCTAAGATATTTCAAATATTTTGAAATCGCTTAAAATTTTTAAAGCTCTACAAAATTCCTTGGAATTTAAAAAAACTAAAATATTTCAAATCCTTTGAAATCCTTTCAAACTGTTTGAAGCTCTATAAAATTCTTTAGAATTTATAAAAATACTGTAAATTTTTCACAATCTTTTGAGTTTATTTAAAACTATTTAAAACACCCTAAGATATTTCAAATTCTTTAAAAAAATTTGAAATACCTTTACATTTTTTTAAACTCTTAAAACCTCTTTAGAATTTTTAGAAATACCCTGAAATATATATTTTTCAATATCCTAAAATCTTGAAAAATCCTTCAAAATCACTTCAAATTATTCACATCTTTTTAAAATATCCTAAGATATTTCAAATATTTTGAAATCTCTTCAAATTTTTTAAAGCTCTACAAAATTCTTTAGAATTTTTAAAATACTGTAAATTCTTTAAAACTTTTGAGATTATTAAAATTTATTCCAAACACCCTTAGTTATTTCGAATTCTTTAAAATCTTTTGAAATACCTTGACATTTTTTTCAACTCTTAAAAACACCCTAGAATTTTTGAAAATACCCAAAAATATATATTTTTTAAATATCCTAAAATCTTTTAAAATCCTTTAGAATCACTTCAAATTACAAACTACAAAATATCCTAAGATATTTCAAATATTTTGAAATGACTTAAAATTTTTAAAGCTCTACAAAATTCCTTGGAGTAAAAAAAACTAAAATATTTCAATTCCTTTGAAATGCTTTGAAACTGTTTGAAGCTCTATAAAATTCTTTAAAATTATTAAAAATACTGTAAATTCTTCAAAATCGTTTGAGTTTATTGAAAAATATTTAAAACACCCTAAAGTATTTCAAATTCTTCAAAAAATTGTGAAATACCTTGACATTTTTTTAAACTCTTGAAAACTCTTTAAAATTTTCAAAAATACCCTGAAATATATATTTTTCAATGTCCTAAAATCTTGAAAAATCCTTCAAAATCACTTCAAATTATTCACATCTATTTAAAATATCCTAAGATATTTCAAATATTTTAAAATCTCTTAAAATTTTTTAAAGCTCTACAAAATTCTTTAGAATTTTTAAAATACTGTAAATTCTTTAAAACTTTTGAAATTATTTAAATTTATTCAGAACACCCTTAGTTATTTCAAATTCTTTAAAATCTTTTGAAATACCTTGACATTTTTTTCAACTCTTAAAAACATCTTAGAATTTTTGAAAATACCCAAAAATATATATTTTTTAAATATCCTAAAATCTTTTAAAATCCTTTAGAAGCACTTCAAATTACAAATTACAAAATATCCTAAGATATTTCAAATATTTTGAAATCGCTTAAAATTTTTAAAGCTCTACAAAATTCCTTGGAATTTAAAAAAACTAAAATATTTCAAATCCTTTGAAATCCTTTCAAACTGTTTGAAGCTCTATAAAATTATTTAGAATTTATAAAAATACTGTAAATTCTTCAAAATCTTTTGAGTTTATTTAAAACTATTTAAAACACCTTAAGGTATTTCAAATTCTTCAACAAAGTTTGAAATACCTTGACATTTTCTTAAACTCTCAGAAACTCCTCAGAATTTTTAAAAATACCTTAAAATATATATTTTTTTAATATCCTAAAATCTTAAAAATCCTTCAGCATCACTTCAAATTATTGACATCTATTTAAAATATCCTAGGGTATTTCAAATCCTTTGAGACTGTTTAAAGCTCTACAAAATTCTTACGAAATTTTTAAAAATATTGTAAATTCTTTAAAATCTTTTGAAATTATTTTAATATATTTAAAACACCCTGAGGTATTTCAAATTTTTTTAAATCTTTTGAAATACCTTGACATTTTTTAAACTCTTAAAAACACCTTAGAATTTTTAAAATTCCCTAAAATTTATCAAATTCTTTGGAATCTACTATAAAATACCCTACATTTTTTTTAAATATCCTAAAATCTTTAAAAAAATCGTTCAGCATCACTTCGAATTATTGATATCTACTTAAATTATCCTCAGATATTTCAAATATTTTGAAATCTATTAAAGTTTTTCAAAGCTCTACAAAATTCCCTGGAATTAAAAAAAAAACTAAAATGTTTCAAATCTTTGGAAATCCTTTGAAACTGTTTAGAGCTCTACAAAATTCTTTATAATTTTTAAAAATACTGTAAATTCTTTAAAATCTTTTGAATTTATTTCAATCTATTCAAAAGACCCTAAAGTATTTCACATTCTTTAAAATATTTTGAAATACTTTGACATTTTTTCAAACTCTTAAAAGCTCCTTAGAATTTTTAAAAATACCCTGAAATATTTTTTTTAAATATCCTAAAATATTTTAAAATCCTTTAGAATCACTTAAAATTACTGACATCTATTCCAAATATCCTAAGATATTTCGAATCTTTTGAAATCTCTTTAAAATTTTTAAAGCTCTACAAAAATTCCTTGGAATTAAAAAAAAGACTAAAATATTTCAAATCCTTTGAAATCCTTTGAAACTGTTTAGAGCTCTACAAAATTCTTTAGAATTTTTAAAAATACTGTAAATTCTTTAAAATCTTTTGAATTTAATTAATTAAAAACACCCTAAAGTGTTTCACATTCTTTAAAATCTTTTCAAGTGCCTTGAAATTTCTTTAAACTCTTAAAAGCTCCTTAGAATTTTTAAAAATACACTACAATATATTTTTTCAAATATCCTTGAATCTTAAAAACTCCTTCAGCATCACTTCAAATTATTGACATTTATTTAAAATATCCTCAGATATTTAAAATTTTTAAAAATCTCTTTAAATTTTTGAAAGATCTACGAAATTCCTTGGAATTTAAAAAAAAGCTAAAATATTTTAAATCCTTTCAAATTCTTTGAAACTGTTTGAAGCTCTAGAAAATTCTTTAGAATTTTTAAAAATACTGTAAATTCTTTAAAATCTTTTGGATTTATTTAAATCTGTTTAAAACACCCTAGGGTATTTCCAATTCTTCAAAATCTTTTGAAATACCTGGACATTTTTTGAAGCCCTTGAAAACTCCTTAGAATTCTTAATAATACCCTGAAATCTATCAAATTCTTTGAAATCTTCTCAGATTATTGAAATCAGTTGAAAATTCCTTGAAATCTTTTAAAATAAAAAAAATTTAATCATTCGAAATTTTTGAAAATACTTAAAAATACATTTAGAGCTTTTAAAATCCCTTAGAATCATTAAAATCCTCGGGAATCTGATAAATTCCCTTGGAATTTTTAAAAATATTATAAAACCTTATAGGTTCTATAAAATCGTTCGATCTTCTGAGATTCTAGGAAATTCCCTAAAACCCCATAAAAATTAATTTAAATCCATAAAAATCCCTACAATCCTGGAAATTTTATTTACTTTTTTTTTTGAATCTTGAAGATGCTTTGGTATAATTTACAATACCCTAAAATATTTCTAATCCTTTTAAATCTTTAGACCATGGCCTTCGGCCTCTGTTTTACAACTCGTCTTGAAAACATTGATCTCCCTGTAAAGAAATGTCTAAAACTCCTTGTGATGTAATATACTATAAAGTATTTTAAATTTTTCGAAATATTTTTAAATCCCTTACAACTTTTGAAATCTCTTGAAAATTGCTTGGAATCTTTTTAAATGCCCTCAAATATTCAAAATAATTCAGAAAAATCCAGAAATAGGTATAGGCCTGAATTTTATATTGGTTATCTCATAGGTTAATTTATTAAATGAAAAGTGACTAAAGTAATATTTATATTTTAAAAAGTAACTTTATCTTAAAAAAGTGAATAAAAGTGTCTGTGCGGCAGCCCTGATTTTACTTGACCGTAAACTAAAGTGCTTTTTACAGAAATTGCCTCACTTTTACCATTTTTTTTTGTTGTAAAAATTCCCAACTTTTTCTGCCCAACCAAATTCCCTGACATTTGCCTGATTGCCAGATGTCCCCTGGCCTGCGGCCACCTTGCACAGTCTTTAATATTTGACTCAGTGATGAAATTATTGTCTACTTTCAATAATAATCGATCGTAAAGGTCAGTTGAATCAAATAATAATGGACACAACAGACTCGTAAAATGACACTTCCTGAATGCTCGATTAATGTACCTACATTTCTATTCGTTACAATAAGAACTTAGTGAAGCACGACCTAAACAATCAGTCTTTAAGCACGTGGTATATCAAACTTTCACCATTAATTTTATTCCATCCAGCCTTCTCAAATCAAAATTTAATTTCTAGTCCTTTTTTCTACAACGAAAATAATCCAGAGATCAGAAATCATGTCTCGGGCTCATTTTAGAATTTCAAAATACAGTGAAACCTGGATTTAGCTCCCCTGGATTTTGCCCTTCCGAGAATTGACGCCGCGCCGTGGGGATACGT
>JAABKJ010001020.1:0-31894 GCA_011634705.1 Andricus grossulariae
ATCCTGGACAGGGCTTCAGGTGTTACGTCAGTTATTGTGACATTACCGAAGCCTTCCTCCTACATCTTTCCGATGATAAAACGTCGACTTGAATTTTTTCTAGTATAAAATTTTGAAAAAAATGAGAAAATTGATTATTAACAAAAAAAAAAAAGATTTTTCAACAAAATTTTTAAATTTTCAATCAAAGAGATGAAGTGTCCACTAAAATTATGAATCTTCAACTCAAAAAGGTTAATTTTTAGCTCCAAATGAATTTTTAAGATGACTTTTCAGCAAAATAGTTTAGTTTTCCACCAAAGAGAAGAATTTTCAAGAATCCAGGACAGGACCTCAGGTGTCACATCAGTCAGGATGGACACTACCGAAGCCTTTGCTACATCTTTCCGATGATAAAACGTCGAATTAAATCTTTGATAGTTAAAAAAGGTTGAAAAAATGAAAAAATTAATTATCAACAAAAAACATCGATTTTTCAACAAATTATTTAAATTTTCAACCAAAGAGATGAATCTTCAATAATCCTGGACAGGGCTTCAGGTGTTACCTCAGTTATTGTGACATTACCGAAGCCTTCCTCCTGCATCCTTCCGATGATAAAACGTCGACTTGAATCTTTTATAGTATTCAATTTTTTTTTTTAATAAGAAAATTAATTATTAACAAAAAAAGAAAAAGATTTTTCAAAAAAAATATTTGAATTTCAAACCAAAGAGATGAATTTTCAACAATCCAGAACAGGACCACAGTTGTCACCTCAGTTATTGTGGGCATTACCGAAGCCTTCCTCCTACATATTTCCGATGGTAAAACGTCGACTTGAATCTTTTATAGTAAAAAAAGTTTCAAAAAAGTTACAAAATGAAATATTAACAAACAAACAAAATTTTAACAAAATATTCACATTTTTAACCCAAGAGATTAATTTTCAAATGAAATATTGAATCTTAAACCAAAAAATGACTTTCTAGCGAAATTGTTAAATTTTCTACAAAGAAATTCATTTTTGACCAAAACAGATGAATTATGGAAATAAAATGTAATAGTGGATATTTCATTCACAAAATATTTTTATTTTAAATATAGAACAGTTGAATTTAACCAGGAAATACGAATTTTTGAAAAAATATTTAAATTTTCAATCAAAGAGATGAACTTTCCACTAAAATAATGAATTTTCAACTGAATAAGGTTAATTTTTATGTTGACAATACATTTTTAATATAACTTTCCAATGAAAGATTTGAATTTCAAACTAAAGACATGAATTTTCAATAATCCTGGATAGGACCTCAGGTGTCACCTCAGTTATTGTGGACATTACCGAAGCCTTCGTCCTACATCCTTTCGATGATAAAACCTCGATTCAATTTTTTTATAGTAGAAGAAGTTTTAAAAAATTGGAAAATAAATTATTAACAAAAAAAAAACAATTTTTCCACAAAATATTGAAATTTTCTACCAGAAAGATGAATTTTACATTAAAATGATGAATCTTCAACTATAAAAGGTTAATTTTCAAATTTAAAATAAACTTTTAATATAAATTTTCAAGAAAATAGTTAAATTTTCAATCAAAATTGAAAAAATCCTGTACAGGACCTCAGTTGTCACGTAAGTTATTGTGGACATTACCAAAGCCTTCCTCCTACATCCTTCCGATAATAAAACGTCGATTTAAATCTTTTATGAAAAAAAAGTTTCAAAAAAGTTACAAAATAAATCATTAACAAAAAAAAAGAGATTTTTCAACAAAATATTTACATTTTGAACCAACGAGGTGAATTTTCAAATGAAATATTGAATCTTAAGCCAAAAAATGACTTTTTAACGAAATTGTTAAATTTTCTACAAAGAAATTAATTTTTAACCAAAAGAGATGAATTATCCACATAGAATGTGATAGTCGATATTTAAATCACAAGATATTTTTATTTTGAATAAAGAACAGTTGAATTTAAACAAGAAATACGAATTTTCCACATAATAGTTAAATGTTTGTACAATGAAATAAATTTTCAACAAATTTGTTCAAATTTCATCACAGTAGTTTAATGCTTAACAAAATATTTGAATTTTCAAGAGAATAGTTGAATTTTTAACCAAATAGTTGAATTTTCAACCTACGAAGATATTTTTTTGAACAAATAGTTGATATTTCATCGAAAACAGATTTTAATTTTAAATAAAAAACCGTTGAATTCAAGCAGAAAAGGTCAATTTTCTATCTAAAGAGATGAATGTTCTGTGAAAGCATCCAAGTTGAAAAGTGGATTTTTTTTAGAAAAAATTGGACTATTAAACCCAAAAGAAAAATTTTCAACAATAAAGTTAATTTTCAATGAAGGAAGAGTTCAACCAAATAGTTGAATCTGCTGGCCAAAAAGACGAACTTTTTAGAAGTTACTAGAATTTTCTACCATAAAAGATGAATTTTTTAATTTAAAAGAAAGAATTTTCTATGAAGAAAAAAAATTTCCACATAACAGTTAAGCTTTTCGAACAAAATGATGGCTTTTTTAAATAAGGTGAATTTTCAACAAAAAAGTTCCTTTTCAACCAAGAACTTTTCTGCCAGAAAACATTAATTTTCAATTGCAAAGAACGAATTTCCCACAAAACAGAATTTTCAAAAATAGAAGAATAAGGTTTGACAAAAAAAGTTACATATTTTAACAACTAGTTTAATTTTCGAACCAAAAAGGTGAATTTTCAACAAGCAAACAGAAATATTATATTATAATAAATATTATAAATTAAGAATTTTCTATAAAAAAAGATAAATTTTCAACCAAACAGTTAAGTTTTTCAAAGAAAAAAGATGGCTTCTTAACAAATAAGGTGAATTTTCAAAAAAAGTTCCTTTTCAACCAATCGTTCTTGGTTAGAGCCAAAAGGTTTCTGGTAGGTGCCAAAAAAAAACTCTAAAAAAAGATGGGTCATAAAAAAAAATGTCTTTAGTTCGCGCAAGGTCATTATATGTCAAAATAGGAAGTAATAGTAGATTTCTCATCGACAAAGGCGCAAAAAAGGTTATGTTTGGTCCGGATGATGGGTAAAAAATGCATAATGTATTCATATATATATATATATATCCATAATATACCTACTTAGTATAGACCCAATCAAAAAATGCCCTGTGCGTGCACTTATTGTATATAGTGACATATAATCGTAAAACTAACGAAATATTAGATATTTACAACTATAACAAGCTCATAATCTAAATATCTAATTATATCATTAAGTAACGGATGAATACTCAAGACCAAAATATAGTACACAACTTATATGCTTCATCTGAATTAAGAATAATAATTTTTAAGTTGTAATATAGTAAAGAATATCTAATGCTTCGTGAATTTTTCGATTATATGTCACCTTAACATAAATCTGCGAATACGCGAAATTTTTCTAGTGGTCCTATAATAAGCTGGTATATATGTCAATATAAGTATCATTTTCTACCGCTTATCCACAGAAGAAATAACCATTCTTGAGCTTATAATGTTTAAAAATATGTAATGTTTCATGAATTTTATGATTATGCGTCAATCAAATAAGAACGCGCCAATACTATATACTACATGTAATGTAAGCAAGAATGCGTAACATGAAATTAAATTTAGTATACCAGCGTAAGTAAATTTAGTATACGCATATACTGAATTTAGTATGCAAGTATATAAAATTTAGTATAAGCGTATACTAAATTCAGTATACATGTATACGAAATGTAGTACACGCATATACTAAATTCAGTATACGCGTTCCGTTTCGCGTGGGTTCTGGCTTCATCATATGTAAACATGATCAGATGAGAAATGAAATTAAAGAACAAAGTTTTAATTTTCAAATGATCATATGGTTAAGCTACATTTACGTTAATAAATTGAACATACCCTTAAAAAAAAGACTTCGCAGATCCTCGCTGAAAGTATACGTAAACATATGAATTTCAGTATATAAAGTATAATGAATTTAGTAAACATATAGGAAATTTTATATGCTCATGTATACTAAAGTTGCAAACATTTCTAACAGTGTAGGGTGGCCCATTTTTTAAATTGACAAACATATCTGTTTTGGAAATTTAAACATATGCATGATATTCTGGTACATTACGTTATGTAAATATACTGTATGAAAATAAAAGCTAATCCTGGCCCAAGTTTATCTCATCTTTGGCCCATCATGTTTCCACTCATGGTTCATTCTTTGTTCAGTCCTGATCCAAACCTGCGGGAAAAAATTGATAGTCAATGCGAGAGATGAAGACGAGCCATTGACATCACTGTACTTCAAATGAAATTTGTAAACAAATATATCTTTTGCAATTTAACAGTTTTTTATTACTTGCACCTTAAATTTGTTAGGTAGAAGATATTATATAAAAGTTGATGAATGATGAAACAAAAAAGTCAATTTTCTACCAAATACCTGAATTTTTAACTAAAGAAGATACAAATTGAAACTAATAGTTCATTTTTTAACTAAAAAAGATCAAATTTTCTCCAAAATTGGAATATTAAGTTATAAAGCTAATTCATATTTTGAAAGCGAAATTAAAACGAAATGTTGAAACTTCAACCGAAAAAAGGAATTTTCAACCAAAATCTAAACAGTTTAATTTTTAGTTTGAAAAAATAATTTTTATCTATGAAATATGAACTTTAAACAAAAAAGTTCATTTTTAACCAAATAGTTGAATTTTAAACTAAAGAAGATAAATTTTCAACCTATGAAATAATAGTTGAATTTTCAAGCCAAAAATACGAATTTCCAACAAAAAAGTTTAATATTCAACTCGAAAATATAATTTTCTAAGACAACAATTAATTTTCAATCCGAAAATATGTATTTTCAAAAAAAAAATTGATTTTCAACTAAAGATGATAATTTTTATCCAAATAGTTGGATTTCCAACAGAAAATAAGATTTTTCCAAGAAAATAATTATTTTTCAACCAAATAGGTTAATATTCAACCAGAAAATATGAATTTTTTTATCAAATAGTTGAATTTTTAACTAAAAAAAGATCAATTTTCAGCAATCAATGAAATATTTAGGGTTTCAGTTAAAAAACTAATATTTAACAACAACAAAAATAATTTTTGCTAAGAAGATTAATTTTCTACAAAACAGTTGATTTTTTAAGAAAAAAGTTCATTTTCAACCAAATAGTTGAATTTTTAACGCAAAAATAGGAAATTGTAACAAAAAAGTTAATTTTCTACCAACTAGTTGAATTTTCAACTGAACAAAATAAATATTCAATCAAAAGTTTGAATTTTTAATTAAAAAATATAAATACTACCCAAAAATGGAACAGTTCAATTTTTAGTTTAAAAACAATTAATTTTCGACCAAAAAATGCAAGAAAAAATATTAATTTCAAACAAACAATCGAACAATGATCAATTTAGAAAAAATGTTAGTTAGTCTAAGAGATATTTACATGTTTTGAGAAGAGCCAAGCATAATTTAAAACTCAAAAAGATTTCCAAAAATAAAAAACAATTTAGATTTTCGAAGATTTCAAAATAAAATTTTCATGCTTTTTAAGCACCTTTAACGGTTTTGAGAAAATAAAAAATTTAAGTTTGCTGGGAAAATTTTAAATAATTTTTTATTTTGGAAAATTAATTTTAAGAGAATATTTGGAAAGATTGAAAATAATTTTTTGAATGACAAATGGCAATTAAGCGTTTTGAAAGGTTTTAAATAATTGATAAATTTTCATCAAAATTACTAAAAAAAGTAACAATTCTTAAAAGAGTATTTATTAGGATTTTGAACATTTTCAAAACAGAATCTGAATGATTTTAAGGTAATTTTTTTACTTTGGCAGGATTTTTTAAAAATTGTAGGACAAATTAGATTTCCAAGATAATAAAATTATTAGATTCCTGGAAAAATTTTTAAATGATTTTTTTAAAACAATTTGTTAAGAGAATATTTTAAAAGATTTCAAAGCAAATTTTAATGTATAAATTACGATGTCTAAGTACCGAAAAAATATGTATGTATATAAATATATAATATATAAAATATATAATTTAAAATAAATTTTAGTGATATTTGAAGCTGAGAAATACATTTAATTTTGGAAATTTGAAGTATCGAAAATTTTCCTAAATTTTTCCATTCATTTCATTAAAATTTTTTTTTTAATTTTCGAAAATTTCTTGATGCCTATAATTTTGGAAAATTTGAAGATTCGCGGTAAATAATGCCATACATTTTATTTTTAAAAACCTTTTAGAGTTTCCGCTTAGCCGTTTTTAGGCCTAAAAAGGCATTTCTTTTCAGTTTTCCACTTTGTTAAATTACAAATTTAAGGCTAAAAAATATCAAAAAAATATTTTCCCTCATAAATAAATAAAAAGTATTTATACCAGGTGACCGGCAGAAGTCTTGAATTTAAAAATACACAAAAATACACATTTTATAGTTTAAAGATTCCTATATTTATTTTAAATGGATTTTCACTTGTAATTCACCATAAAATAATAGAATTAAATAAATTAAACAAAAGATTACAACAGATTACGTGAGGAGAGTTGATGCTTAGAGAAATGAAAAAAATATATATATAATAATTTTTAATCTCACTTTATTTTATTGAAAAACTTGATTTTCGAAACTTATTATAAATTTCCTTTTTCCTTATTTCTGGAAGTAGAATAGAAGTAGAGTAGAATAAACTAAAGTATTGTAGAAGTAGAATAGAGTAGAAGTAGAGTCGAGTAGAAGTGGAGAAGAAGTAGAGTAGAAGTAGAGTCGAGTAGAAGTAGAGTAGAGTTGAAGTGGGTAGGAGTAGAGTAGAAGTAGCCTAGAAGTAGAGGAGAAGTAGATTAGAGTAGAAGTAGAGTAGAAGGAGAGTAGAGTAGAACTAGATAAGAGTATAAATGGTGTAGAAGTGGAAGTAGAAGTAGAGAAGAAGTAAATTAGAGTAAGAGTAGAGTATAAATAGTTTAGATGTAGAGTGAAGTATTATGCAAGTAGAAGTAAAGTAGATTAGAAGTAGAGTCGAGTAGAAGTAGAGTCGAAGTAGAGTAGAAGTAAAGTAGAAGTCGACTGAAAGTAGACTAGAAGTAGAGTCGAGTAGAAGTAGAGTAGAAGTAGAGTAGAAGTAGAGTAGAAGTAGACTAGAAGCAGAGTAGAGGCAGAGTAGAAGCAGAGTCGAGTAGAAGTAGAGTCGGAGTACACTAGAAGTAGAGGAGAAATATATTAGGGTAGAAGTAGAGTAGAAGGATAGTAGAATAGAAATAGATAGGAGTATAAATGTTATAGAAGTAGAGCAGACGTAAAAGTAGAGTAGGAGTGGAGTTGCAATAGAGTAGGATTAGATTAGGAGTACAGTGAATGTACAAGCAGAGAAGAAGTAAATTAGAGTACGAGAAGAGTATGAGTAGATAAGAAGTAAAGTAGAATTAGAGTAGGAGTAAACTAGAGTAGAGTGGAAGTAGAGGAGTAGATTAGAGTAGGAAGAAAGTAGAATTGATGTACAAAAAGAATTAGAGTGGATGCAGTGTAGGGTTAAAGTAGAAGTGGAGTAGAAATAGAGTAGAGTAGAAGTAGAGTAGAGTAGAAGTAGAGTCGAATGGAAGTAAAGTAGGAATAGAGTAGAAGTAGATTAGAACAGTAATAGAATAGAAGGAGAGTAGAGTAGAAGTAGATAAGAGTATAATGGCGTAGAAGTAGAGCAGACGTAAAAGTAGAGTATGAGTAGAGTTCCAGTAGAGTAGGAGTAGAGTAGGAGTGAAGTGGAAGTAGAAGTAGATGAGAAGTAAATTAGAGTACGAATAGAGTAAAATTATATTAGAGTAGGAGTAGAACTAGAGTAGATGTGAAGTAGAGTGGTATATTCCAGTATAATTAGTGTAAAAGTAGGATAGAGTAGAAGTAGAGAAGAAGCACAGTAGAGTATAAGCAGAAAAGAAGTAGGATAGAGTAGGAGTAGAGTAGAAGAGAAGAAGATCAAATCAGAAGTAGAAGTAGATTATAGTAGGAGTAGAGTAGAAGTAGATTATAGTAGGAGTAGAGTAGAAGTAGATTAGAGTAGGAGTAGAGTAGAAGTAGAGTAGAAATTTTTTGGATTAGAAGTAGAGTAGAATTAGGGTGGAATTAGAGAGAAGTAGAGTAGAAGTAGTGTAGAAATAGAGTAGAAGTGGTGTAGAAGTAGAGTAGATGTATATTAGAGTAGAAGTAGAGTAGAAGTAAAGTAGAAGTAGAATTAGAGTAGAAGCAGTGTAGGGTTGAAGTAGAAGAAGAGTGAAAGTTACATAAAAGTAGAGTAGAATAGAAGCAAGATGGAGTAGAAGTAGAGTAGGTGTTGAGTAAAAGTAGAATAAGTGTAAATTAGAGTAGAATTAAATAAGAGTATAATTAGAGTGGCAGTAGAGCAGAAGTAAAATCAGAGTCGGGGTAGAGTAGATGAAGAGTATAGTAGATGTACAGTAGAAGCAGAATTAAGAGTAGAAGCAGTGTAAGGTACAAGTAGAAGTTAAATAAAAGAAGAGTAGAATTAGAGTAAAAGTAAGATAAGAGTTATAATTAGAGCAGAAGAAAAAGTAGAGTAGGAGTAGAGTAGAAGAAGAGTAGAGAAGAAGTAAAATAGAAGTAGAATTAGAGTAGAAGCAGTGTAGAGTAGAAGTTGAGTGAAAGTGGAGTATCATGAGAGTGGAAGTAATGTAGGGACGAAGTAGAGTAGAATATATTAGAGTAGGAGTAGAAGTAGAGTAGATGTAAAGTAGAGTAGAATAAGATTAGGTGTACGGTAGAGTAGAACTAGATTACAGTATAATTAGTGTAAAAATAGGACAGAGTAGAAGTAGAGAAGAAGCATAGTAGAGTAGAAGTAGAGAAGACTAGGAGTAGAGTAGAAGAAGATGAAATCAGAAGTAGACGTAGATCAGAGTAGGAGAAGAGTAGCAGAAGAGTAGAATTAGAATAGAAGGAGAGTAGAGTAGAAGAAGTGTAGAAGTATAGTAGAAGTAGATCAGGAGTACAGTAGAGTAAAGCAGAGTAGAAGTAGATGAGCGTAGGACTACAGTAGAGTAGCAGTTGAGTAGAAGTAGAGTAGGAGTACAGTGGGGGCAGAATAGAAGTGGAAGTAGTGAAGAAGTAGATTAGAGAAGAAGTAAAGTAGAAGTAGAATTAGAAGTAGAAGCAGTGTAGGGTTAAAGTAGAAGTTAAATAAAGAAGAGTAGAATTATAGTACAAGTTGAGCATTAGTGAAAGTAGAGTAGGAGTAGAGTAGAACAAGAATAGAGTGAAAGTAAAATAGAAGTATAATTAGAGTAAAATCAGTGTAGAGTAGAAGTGGAAGTAGAGTAGAAGTTGAGTAAAAGTGGAGTAACATTAGAGTAAAGTATTGTAGTGACAAAGTAGAGTCAAATTATATTAGTGTATGAGTAGAAGTAGAGTAGAATAAAAGTAGAAGCAGGATGAAGTAGAAGTAGAGTAGGTATAGAGTAAAATTAGAATAGGTACAAAGTAGAGCAGAATTAGATAAGAGTATAATTAGATTAGAAGTAGAGCAGAAGTAAAATCAGAGTAGAAGTAGAATAAAGCAGAGTAGAAGTAGAGTAGAAGAAGAGTAGAGTAGAAGTAATGTAGAAGTAGAATTAAAAGTAGAAGCAGTGTAGGGTACAAGTAGAAGCTGAATAAAAGAAGAGTAGAAGTGAAATAAGAGTTATAATTACAGTAGAAGTAGAGCAGGAGTAAAAGTAGAGTAGGAGTAGAGTAGGAATAGAGTAGGAGAGGAGTAGAGTAGAAGTAAAATAGAAGTAGAATTAGAGTAGAAGTGGAAGTAGAGCAGAAGTAAAAGTAGAGTAGGAGTGGAGTAGAAGATGAGTAGGAGTACAGTAGGGGCAGTATAGAAGTGGAAATAGAGAAGTAGATTAGAGTAGAAGTAAAGTAGAAGTAAAATTAAGAGTAGAAGCAGTCTAGGGTACAAGTAGAAGTTGAATATAGAAGAGTAGAATTAGAGTAAAAGTAGGGCAGAAGTAAAAGTAGAGTAGGAGTAGAGTAGAAGAAAAGTAAAGTGAAAGTAAAATAGAAGTAGAATTAGAGTAAAAGCAGTGTAGAGTAGAAGTGGAAGTAAAGTAGAAGTTGAGTAAAAGTGGAGTAGCATTAGATAGAAGCAGAGTAGAGTATAAGTATAAAAGAAGTAGAGTGGAGTAAGAGTAGAGTAGGAGTGCAGTGGAAATAGAAGTAGAGAAGAAGTAAACTAGAGTAGAGTAGAAGTAGGTTAGAGTAGGAGGAAAGAAAAGTAGAAGTAGAATTAGAGTAGAAGCAGTTTGGGGCTGAAGTAGAAGTGGAGTAGAAGTTAATTAAAAGTAGAGTAGAATAGAAGCAGGGTGAAGTAGAAGTAAAGTAGGTACAGAGTAAAATTAGAATAGGTACAAAGTAGAGCACAATTAGATACAAGTATAATTAGAGTAGAAGTAGAGCCAAAGTAAAATCAGAGTAGGAGTAGAATAAAGCAGAGTAGGAGTAGAGTAGAAGAAGAGTAGAGTAGAAGTAATGCAGAAGTAGAATTAAAAGTAGAAGCAGTGTACGGTACAAGTAGAAGCTGAACAAAAGAAGAGTAGACGTAAAATAAGAGTTATAATCAGAGTAGAAGTAGAGCAGGAGTAAAAGTAGAGTAGGAGTAGAGTAGAAGAAGATCAGAGTAGAAGTAAAATAGAAGTATAATTAGAGTAGAAGTGGAAGTAGAGCAGAGGTTGAGTAAAAGTAGAGTGGAAGTAAAGTAGAAGTAGAATTGAGAGTAGAAGCAGTGTAGGGTATAAGTAGAATTAAAAGTAGAAGCAGTGCAGGGTACAAGTAGAACTTAAATAAAAGAAGAGTAGAATTAAAGTAAAAGTAAGATAAGAGTTATAATTAGAGCATAAGTAAAAGTAGAGTAGGAGTAGAGTAGAAGAAGAGTAGAGTAGCGTAAGTGTAGAAGTAATGTAGAGACAAAGTAGAGTAAAATTATATTAGAGTAGGAGTAGAGGTAGAGTAGACGTAAAGTAGAGTAGAAGAATAGTAGAGTGAAAGTAGAAAAGAAATAGAGTAGAGTAGGAGTAGATTGGAAGAAGATAAAATTAGAAGTTGAAGTAGATTAGAGTAGGAGTAGAGTATAGTATGGTAGAAATAGATTAGTGTAGTACCACAGTAGAGTAGAAGTTGAGAAGAAGTAGAGTAGGAGTACAGTAGGGGCAGTATAGAAGTGAAAATAGAGAAGAAGTAGATTAGAGTATAAGTAAAGTAGAAGTAGAATTAGGTGTAGAATCAGTGTAGGGTACAGGTAGAAGCTAGATAAAGAAGAGTAGAATTATAATAGATGTAAAGCAGAAGTAAAAGTAGGGTAGGAGTAGAGTAGAAGAAGAGTAGAGTGGAAGTAAAATAGAAGTAGAATTAGAGTAAAAGCAGTGTAGAGTAGAAGTGGAAATAGAGTAGAAGTTAAGTAAAAGTAGATTAGAGTACGAAGAAAGTAGAGGGAAAGTAGAATTAGAGTAGAAACAGTGTACGGTTAAAGTAGAAGTAGAGTAGAAGGAAAATCAGAGCAGGAGTAGAGTAGAAGAAGAATAGAGTAGAAGAAGAGTAGAGTAGAAGTAAAGTAGAGGTAGAAATAAGAGTAGAAACAGTTTAGGGTACAAGTAGGAGTTAAATAAAAGAAGAGTAGAATTAGAGAGAAGTAAGATAGGAGTTATAATAAGAGTAGAAGTTGAGTAGAAGTAAAAGTAGAGTAGGAGTAGAGTAGATGTATAATAGGAGTAGAATTAGAGTAGAAACAGAGTATAGTAGGAATGGAAGTAGAGTAGAAGTAGATTACAGTATAATTAGTGTAAAAAAAGGATAGAATAGAAGTAGAGAGGAAGCATAGTAGAGTAGAAGTAGAAAATAAGTAGAGTAGACTAGGAGAAGAGTAGAGTAGAAAGAGATCAAATCAGAAGTAGAAGTAGAAGTAGATTAGAGTAGGTGTGAAGTAGCAGTAGAGTAGAATTATTCTGGAGTAGAAGTATACTAGAATTAAAGTAGATTAAAAGGAGAGTAGAGTAGAAGTAGTGTAGAAGTAAATTAGAGTGGGTGTACAGTAAAGTAGATTAGAAGTAGATTAGGGTAGGACTACAGTAGAGTAGAAGTTGGGTAGAAGTAGAGAAGGAGTACAATAGGGGTTGAATAGAAGTAGAAATAGAGAAGATGTAGATTAGAGTAGAAGTAAAGTAGAAGTAGAATTAGTAGTACAAGCAGTGTATGGTACAAGTAGAAGCTAAATAAAGAAGAGTAGAATTATAGTAGAAGTAAAGCAGAAGTAAAAGTAGAGTAGGAGTATAGTAGAAGAAGAGTAGAGTGGAAGTAAAATAGAAGTGGAATTAGTATGAAAGCAGTGTAGAGTAGAATTATATTAGAATTATATTAGTTTAGGAGTAAAAGTAAGGTAGATGTAAAGTAAGGTAGAATAAGAGTAGGTATACGGTAGGGTCGAAGTAGATTACAGTATAACTAGCGTAAAAGAAGGGCAGAGTAGAAGTAGAAAAGAAGCACAGTAGAGTAAAAGTAGAAAAGAAGTAGAGTAGAGTAGGGGTATAGTAAGAGTGCAGTGGAAATAGAAGTCGAGAAGAAGTAAATTAGAGTATAAGTAGATCAGAAGTAGAGTAGAATTGGAGTAGGAGTAAACTAGAGTAGAGTAGAAGTAGAGGAGAAGTAGATTAGAGTAGGAAGAAAGTATAGAGAAAGTAGAATTAGAGTAGAAACAGTGTGCGGTTAAAGTAGAAGTAGAGTGGAAGGAAAATCAGAGCAGGAGTAGAGTAGAAGAAGAATAGAGTAGAAGAAGAGTAGAGTAGAAGTAAATTAGAGGTTGAAATAAGAGTAGAAACAGTTTAGGATACAAGTAGAAGTTAAATCAAAGAAGAGTAGAATTAGAGTAGAAGTAAGATAAGAGTTATAATAAGAGTAGAAGTTGAGCAGGAGTAAAAGTAAAGTAGATGTGAAATAGAAGTAGAATGAGAGTAGAAGCAGAGTAGAGTAGAAGTGGAAGTAGAGTAGAAGTAGATTACAGTATAATTAGTGTAAAAGAAGTTGAGAATAGAAGTAGAGAAAAATAATAGTAGAGCAGAAGTAGAAAATAAGTAGAGTAGGGTAGAAGAAGAGTAGAGTATAAAGAGATCAAATCAGAAGTAGAAGTAAATTAGAGTAGAAGTAGAGTAGAATTACTCTGGAGTAATAGTAGACTAGAATTAGAGTAGATTAGAAGGAGAGTAGAGCAGAAGTAGTGTAGAAGTAGATTAGAGTAGGAGTACAGTAAAGTAGATTAGAAGTAGATTAGAAGTAGATTAGTGTGGGACTACAGTAGAGTAGAAGTTGAGTAGAAGTAGAATAGGAGTACAGTAGGGGTAGAATAGAAGTAGAAGTAGAGAAGAAGTAGATTAGCGTAAAAGTAGAGTAGAAGTAGAATAGGGTAGAATTACGAGTCGAAGTATTGTAGAGTAGAAGCTGATAAGAGTAGGAGTAGAGTAGAAGTAAAGCAGAATAAAATAAAATAAACTAATTCAAAGATAAATAAAATATAAATTAGACTCCTTGTTATGAAAAGCGTATATCTGAAAAAAGTATCCGCCTTCGATCTCTAGTAGCTCAGTGGTTGAAGCACCGGATCGGCAATCGGAAGACTTGAGGTTCGAATCCCACCGGAGCGAAGGAGAAAGATCTTTTCTCAGAAAATAAAGTTTTTAATTTATAAATAAAATATAATAATTGTATTGGATAAAAAGGTAATGGATTGGAAAAAAACGAGAGTTAAGAAATGACCGCAAAGATAACAAATTCAATTATAATATTTTAATTGCAATAATGATGAAGTACAGATGCTTTTATACAGTATGTATAGATAGAGTCGTTATTATCGACGTAAATATACTTAATCAATCAGTAAGATTACTATCGCTTATAGTGACAGAGATATGTAGACTATCTATTTTTAAAAAGTCGAGGGAAAAAAGAAGCAGAGCCCCATCCTGGTGTCGTGTAAATAGTAAATAGTAATTACAAATAAGGAACGATGCAATTATTACAGGGATAAAAACGTCTCTTCTTAATAGATAAATTTGTGAATGGGGTGGAGGAATAAAAGTGTGCGTATCATTTTTATTTTTAATCCGATGGGACGCACGTGTCGGATCGCTGAATTCGCTATCGAGTACCGTGAAATCGTAACCGATGATTATAATTCCATTTAAAAGTTTCGAGTAACGTCTTTCTCGCTATTTATATATTTAGTCCATATTTATGTATATAAGAGACCTTTACAGAGACTTCATCTTAATTTTTTTACAAAGTTTTATCACCTAATGGAAATTTGTACACAGCTTCATAGAATTTCATTAAATACACTCTCAACATTTTTCCCTTCCTCACACTTTGGCTTCTGGACTATATCAATTTTGGACTATCAATTTTCATACGTCTCACTTTTTGATTTTTATCGAAAATTTACTTTCTTCCATTCCATTTTCTCTTAACTAGTTATCATTAATTTGATTCTCGTAATTGTCGTAGTTTTTTAAATAAATAATATAAAAGTCTAGCACGCCAATCTCAAACGGGAAGGAGTAAAGAGGAAAATTCGATACCTCCATGTTTAAACAAATCTTTCTCGAGGTATACGTCTGAAACGACCTCTCTGATTTTTCAGTTGGCTCCTCGTTTTAGTGCCCGAATTCAAAGACTTTCACGGATTCCGAGGATTTCAATTTATACTCAAACAAGGGGCCAGCTAAAAGATCAGCGTGATCAGTAAAGAAGACCAACGCCAAAGTGGATGTTTTAGACCTACACTCCAAAAAAGTTTCTTTTAAAATCAAGGTATCGAATTACTTGGGAATATAAAACACTAACTCTCGAATAAGCTTTCGCGCAATAGTTTTACGTCTTAGGTTGGACTTATTGAATCCACTTTAAACAAATGAATCGACTAGTAGTCTAAAATTTACAAATTCTTAAGTACGTAAAGATCCAAGGTTTGATTTTCGCTTTCGTCGACCGATCGACCTTTGATGCAATTCGATTCTAAGATTCTTGACACAACAGGAAATACTTGAATCTACATCAGATAATCTCAAACTAGAATCAGCGTCGCGGAAGACGATGATCTTTTGGCTACGTGGAAACCTCGATCACCGGCTCCGCCGTGTTGTTATTGAGCAGCTTTTGCTTGTCTCTTAAGTTAAGATCGAACTGTGAGGCAGATTCCTTGGGAATTGGAGACAAAGCGTCGCCTTCTTCGATTGGCGAAACTGCACCCTCACTATCCTCATCATCATCAAAGTCACCCTTAGGATCGTGCATTTCATGCAGTCTTCCTGGCAAGTAAGGATGGTGAGGCAGACCGTATCCTTCCCCTCCGTAAGTAACCTTTCCCATAAAAGATCTAATCTCGTCAAAATAGGTATCCTCCCTTTCGTTCTCGTTGCTACTTCCTGGAGAGTCAGCTACAACAACACCACTTCCATCATCAGCTTCATGCTTCTTCAAATGACGATCCAAATTCGTTTGTTGTCCAAAACAACGATCACAGAGAGGACATTTGAAAGGTCTCTGCTTATCATGAATATTTCTGACATGTCTTTGGAGATTGCTAGAGATGCTGAACGATCTTTCACAGTATTTGCATTTGTAGGGTTGTTCTCCAGTGTGCGTTCTTAAATGTCGTGTCAAATTGGCAGATCTCGGAAATACTTTACCGCAGAATTTACAGGAATACCTGTCCTTCATCTTCCCATGGTTATGATGATGATGAGGCATCACAGCATCTTGGTAAGGTTTGACACTAGGATAACCTCCCATAGAGGGTCTTGCTAGTAGATCATACGTTCCTGGTCTACTATTGAAACCGTTCATCAGTGTCCCTAAAAAAGGAAGCCCACGGGGAGGACCAAAAGGAGGAAGTGGAGGCAGGAGTCGAGATTCTCCGGGACCAGTTGGAGGTGGAGCTCCTGAAAACCCCGCGAAACCTCCAGGTTGGCGGTACATCGCTTCTAGAAACATTGGATGAATTGGTCTAGGATAAGCCATATGTGGTGGATGTTGTTCCGAAAGACTCGTTCTGAGAGGAGTAATTTCTTTCTCTTCAACATGTGGTGGTTCTTCGACTGGAACTGGAAGAGGGGAATTTCTAATTTTAGGTGTAGAATCGGTGGAGTCAGAGTTGGTCCTTTTTCTCGTCTTCTCTGGGGGTGATTCCTCAACAGACAGAGGGGAAAGTTCCATCTTATTTGTGGAGACTATAGAGTCAGAAGTAGTTCTCTCCCTTTTCCTGGTCTGTACCCTAAGATCTAAAGGTTGATCACTTTCTTCAGGTTTTTCAGACTCTTTCTGTTCCTTCTTCTCATTTTTAGGGATATTTAGTCTCTCCTCAGGTTCAGGAGTATGAACAGGAGGTCTTGCTGGGGATGGTCTAAAAGTTGAAGTGGCTTCTTCAGCAGTGTATGGAGATACCTTGCTCTGTTGAACAACCCTAGGTGGGGTAAATCGTTCTCTTTTGGGACTCTCACTCCGCTTCTCTTCCTCAACTTTTTGGTGGAATAGAAGAGGGGAATTAAGGAAGTTGGGTGCACTCGGAAACATTCCATGATAGTGACTCATGAGACTCGTTGGGTAAAAAGGAAGTCCACCAGGTAGGGAAACTGGTGTTCTTGGATAAACCAAAAAGGGACTTGTTGTAGATGTTGGTAGCTGAGGCATCGTGCCTGGTGGTCCTGCTGGTGTCGTTGAATCACAAAATCTCTTGTGTTTCGAGAGGGATGTTGAAGTGCTAAAGGATTGACCACACTTAACACATTTGCTTGGAGTGCGGCAAACCGCGTGCATCCGCTTGTGACGACATAGATTCGAGAACTGGGTGTACGATTTTAGGCAAACCTCGCACTGGAAGGGTTTGACGCTGCTGTGGATGTGGGTGTGTTGTTTGAGTCCTGAACTTGTCGCGAAGGTTTTTCCACATTCGGTGCAAGCGTGGCTTCTGGCTCCGACGTGATGGGACCTGATGTGCCGCTGAAGATTTGATGGATCGGTGAAAACCTGCGAAGTTGCAACCTATTAGCGATACTTGAAAATCAGCCCTGTTTAGAGGGATTCAGTTTGCGATTGCTAAGGTACGAGTGAAACTTACCTTTGGACAATTTTCGCAGAGGTATTTTCTGAGGTCGCCGTGGACGATGGCACGATGACGAACGAGAAGTGGTCGCCAGGCGTAGCCACTTGGACAACTTTCACAGCGATGCTGCTCTGCTGGATATCGGTGACAGGTTACAAGGTGGTTGTCTAAGCTGTAAAAGAAAGAAGTTTTTTTCGATTAATTGATGAGTTCATCAATTGGAAATTAATAAATTGATGGTGGATTGTAATCCACTTCCTGACCGTTATTATTAATGATGATAATTGGTGATGAATCATGATGGATAAGCGATTACTGTAAAGGAACTTAATTGCAGAGGAAAGTGAAAGGAAAACGGTGGTAGCTGGGAAGGGAGAAGCAAAAGGGTGGCATTTGGTGGGAAAAGGGCGGTATCTGTGGTTGGGGAAAAACAGTTCGTATCTGGGAGGTGGAAGATAAGGTGAAAGAGATGGTATCCAGGGGGCAGGTAAAAGTAGCATCTGGGGAAAGGGAAGGAAAAAGGTGGTATCTGAGGAGAGATAAGTTCATCTTTATTTACTTCTAAGGGTTTAAATTCAAGAGGGTCATAAAAAATGGCCGTGAGACTTATGCGAGGTTGTGAAGGGACATCTTAAGGAGACATTGAGTTTGTCAACAACCAAAAGTGTAAAGTGTAACCCACTACTCGTAGTGAGATAGTGCCTCTCTAGTGGCGATGTTAAGTGCCAGATGAGCTGTAGGCACGCGAAGTGGATGATACAAAGGGGCATTAATGTATTTCGAAACGCTTAACATGTCACGCTTAACAAGAGGTGATTCCATCATCTCTAAACAACCCTTTCCACTTTATTTATTTCCTTCTGTGAATTTACGTCTTTTTCTCGAGCCAAATTTAATTAGATTTTTCTTAAGATTAAATTTAAAAGTTTGACTTTCTATTGGCAATCCTCGAATTCAATGTTTTGAATTTCCTGGCTAATCCTGCAATTAAGAGTTTTGAATTTCTTTTTTGAATCTCCAGGTTGACATGCGGAAAAAATGAAAATTCAGGGAAATATATCGTGAGAAAAAAAGAACGTAAAGTCGATGAGTAGTGAAATCAGAGGCATAATTATGGTGGATCGATGAGGAACATTTGACTTTTTGAGGGTGCATAATGGTGCACACGAACTTCGATAATGCCACGTGTTTCATGACTTATGCCATATAGGTACTACGTACACCATAGTGACCAAAAAGCTCGCGTGACCTCTCGCGTAGCCTCCATCCAGATTTTAAGTGGATAACGCACCCGACCTTTGAATTCGCACAGTTAATTATTAATTGACGTTCTAATATCAGTGACACGGACTTCGAGGCCCTTATCTCACCATCTCGATAGCTACGGTTTTCAAACAATCGTTTCAATCCGAGAGCTTCGTGTCATAACGCTTCTAATCGTCACCAATCGTATTTAGTTCATGACGAAGTAGCGTAAATTTTTTATCAATTCAGATAGCTTCGCCAATTGCAGAAAAACGCAATTAAGGCTTCTTATTTTCATATGCTGATTCGCGGAAATTAGGCGAGCATTATTTGTCAAATGCACATCATGTCATTTTTTTCAATATAGACAAAAATATACATTTCATAAAGAAAAAAGGTCACAACGATATAACAATTTACTATTTGGAACTACAATTACTTCTTTAAATTTGAATATGTGTTAATATAGACAGGAAATCGTAAATGTGAATCTATTAAAACATAATGAATGTTACTCAAATTTTGTAAACAGTTTAATTTTAATATGCAATCAAGTAAAAGCAGTGGTTCATATCTATATATTATTATCTGTTTGTATATCAGATTTGAATGGAATCATTTATGAATTTTTTATTTTTAATATACTTACACGTCGATATCCTGGAACGGTTTGTCGCAGACTGTACATTTTATATCTCCCTCTTCTTCTTCTCTGTCTTCATCTATTGTTTCACTATGTTGAGAAGCTGAAATCAAATAAAAAATAATCCGTCAGAAATCGATAGTAATTTTATTTTCTGACAATGAAATATTAAAACATTCTATGGTCAAGAAACACTTTTTATTGATCTAACTTCTGAGGGCATAAATTAATTAAAATGGAAAAGGGATTCAACTATTAAAGAACACTATAGACAAATCTTTATCTGCAAATCTTATCTTTATACAATTTTTAACATATTTAACATAATATTGATATAATTTTTATAATCACGTTTGAAATTTAACCATTTTTTAAATTATCAAACTGTAAATGTAAGACATGTAAAAAATTATGCAATTTAAAATTAACAATACTTGAGAAACATGGGTCTATTAGACACGAGTTATCTCCAACGGATCAGCAAATAAAAAACTGTACAAATGTATGCAGACAGTTAAGATATCCAGATAGGTAAAAAATTGGAACCTACAAAAATATTAAAATTACAAAAACTAGAATATTTCAAACATATCTTAACACCTAGAATTAATCATTAATGAAATTACTGAAATCGTTTAAAGAATTGCTACAGTTTTCAATAACAATGTCTGATAAAATAACAACTTACTAAAATAAAATTGTTTAACTTTCACAAATGTTTGTTAAAATGTTAAAAAATGAATTTAAAATTGAAAAGCAGAAGCTTAAAAATACTTCTGTGAGCAGGTTTCAATACTCTTTTATATTGAATATGATATTTTTATTAAATATTATTTTGTAAAAATTGAAGAGGTAAGAAATATTTTTCCCATTTTCCTCTACAAACAACAACTCAGAAATTGAAACGTTTAAAATATTCAAATTTTGGCTAAAATGTTTTAAAAATTGATTTAAAATTAAAAGTACAAGCTTTAAAGAACACTTCTTTGGGCAAGTTGAAATAGTCTTATCTTGAATATATTTATATTAAATATTTTTTCTTAAAAATTGAAAACCTTTTTCCCATTTTCCTGTATAAACGACAAATCACGGAATGAAAATGTTTAAATTTTATCAAATGTTGGCTAAAATATTATAAAATTATTTAAATATAATAGGCACAAGCCTAAAAAATACTTCTTCGAGCAGGTTTCAATACTTTTTTACCTTGAATATGATATTTGAATTGAATATTATTTTGAAAAAATTGAAGACCTTTCTCCCATTTTCCTGTACAAACAACTCTCCGGAATAATTATTTAAATTTTCTCACATTTTGGTTAAAATTTAAAAAAATGAATTTGGAATAAAAAGTGAAAACTTATAAAACACTTCTTTAAACAGGTTTGAATATTCCTTCATTTTCAATATGCTTACATATATCAAATATTATTTTGTACAAATATATAATCCCAATTAAAAAAGTTATATGAACCTAATAAAAAATATATATATAACTATTTCACCTGTGATTTGATAAAAATTTGAAAGAAAAGTAAAGCTTGCTAAGCGCGCACTGATTATTCCTAGTATAATAAAACTGGGAAAACTGTCTCGCATTTTCCTGTACAAAGAACAACTCACCGAAATCAATTTTTTTTCAAATGCTGCTCAGAATGTTAAAAAATGATTTTCAAATAAAAAGCACAAAAACACTTTACTGAGCAAGTTTGAATAGAACAACTTGATAAAAACTGCACTCTAACGAATCACGATAAAAGCAATTTCGGGTCTAGTTCATCAAACGCGATCCGACACACAACCCTTGACGAAGACAATAGGCACAATGATGATCCAGTTTGCGCAGTGTGTACTCTATTCCATAAGGTAAATATAGACGGGGTGACCGGAACTGCTTCCTATTGGTAAAAGAGGAGTGGCTGGTCGCGTCCGCCAATAGCAGGTGAGAATCGGAACTCACCCCCGCACTATTCACCCCAAATGTCCCTCGGGGCTGCAAGTCAAATCAGAAAGGAAGGATACGTCAAAACTGCAGGGGGGCATCGCTTATAAATCGCACCTAAACCACCTTCGTAACTTCGTTCCACCACCACCTATTCCAGTTTCCGGTTTAAAATATGTGCTCTGCTCTCCATTGAACATGGGATGAGACAATTTTACACTGTGTCTTCTGTGTCTTCCTACTGTGTCTTCCGGCATATTGAGCCGGATGTAGCTTCAAAAATTTCAAATAAACCCAAATGGGAAGGACTGGGTGAAAGTATATTCCTGAAGGTAATTTTCGAAAGAACAGAATGAATAAAAATGGCGGAATGCCCCTTTCATTATGTTTAATCACCCTCTTAATGAATGGAACTATTTTTGAAGATATCAAGGATGAAAGTGAAAAAGCAACAAATCATTTGATCAATTTTTCAACTGGTCGTGATGAAATGACCCTAACAGAATAAAGGTGTAAATCTGCCGCATTATAAATGTACAATAAACCCGGCGACACAAAGACACGTGTCACAATGAGAAGCTGCTTGGTCGAAATATTATATCTGAGGTTGAGCTCCTATTTGAATGTGCCTGTAGGAACGACACACACCCCACGTAGGCGTGTTAAAGCGATTCCGCCAGTCTCCCCCTCCCACCCTCCCAACGTACAAAAAAAAAAGAAAAAATTATCCCGAGGCTGAGCGCAGATGCCTTCGTTGCAAGGGTTGAAACGGGTGGTGCCGTTTGTTTGACATCATTATTCCCATTATGACATATCTCTCCCAGTTAGCAAGATTCATTTTAAAAGAACCCTCGCGTATTACTATAACTCCAACCTTATGGATAAATTGGCTCAATTTGGACAAATTTCATGTTCAATTTTGAATTAATGCCTACATGTCGTCTCATTAGGGGCTGCAAATTTTAAGAGAAATGTCCGAGAAGCATAAAGGATGATAAGAAAAAACTAGGAATGTTGCTAAAATTAATCGGACAAAGTCTGGAAAGTCTATCATCCTCATCAGGAGTATCTATGATCAATATTTTAATTGAAAGCTTAATAAGTCATCTAACCTTGTTATCGGGTTAGAACATTGTAACATTTATAGCAATTTTGATCAATTTTCTTGAAATTTGACTCATACTGCAGAAATACTGAAGAAAAGTCACTCCAACAGATGATGAACATCGTTTTCACAAATTTAGCTTATGCTGCACGAAGACTGAGAAACATTCACATCAAAAGATGATGGACATCGTTTTTACAAATTATAGGTGTATCTAACCATGTTACCGGATTAGAACATTGTCATATTTTTTTACATTTCAAGCAATTTTTATAGGAATTAACTTATATAGAAAACTTGGTAATTGCAATACTGAAAACAGTCACTCTAAAAAATGATCAATACCGTTTTTACAAATTATGCTCATCTAACTATGTTATCGGATGAGATCATTTTGTTGTTGTTGTAATAATAATTATATCTTTGATCTACTCATATCACCAGAGTAGAGCATTGCAAATATTTTTTTAAATTTTAACAACTTACTTTAAAATTCACCTTGTACCGTACAAATACTGACAAAAATTTCATTCCAAAAGATGACAAACATCGTTTTTACAAATAATATTCATATAACCATGTTATTGGATTAAATCAATGTAAGCATTTTTTTCAAATTCCAACCAATTCGTCTAAAATGTATGCTGCACAAATACTAAGAAATATTTAATACAAAAGATTATGAACATTGTTTTAACAAATTAAACTCATAAAACTATGTTGCCGGATTAGAAAATTCTAATTTTTTTTCAATTTTAACCAGTTTCTCTGAAATTTAACTCATATAGCATAATTGCTAAAAAAAATTCACTTCAAAGATGATGATCATCGTTTTTACAAATTATATCTTTAATCTAACTACATATCATCGGATGAGAGCATTATAATTTTTTCAAATTTTAACAACTTTCTCTCAAATTTAACTTTAACTACACAAACAACGAAAAACGGTCACTTTAAAAGATGATGACCATCGTTTTTACAAATTAGACACATCCATATGTTACCGGATTAGAATCTTGTAAGTTTTTCGAAAATTTCAACCAATCATTATAACTTTATTTGAATCATACTGTTGTATAGATTTAAGTTATAACTTTTATAATAGATCCATCTGACGAGGATCAGAATAAAGAACTCTCGAAACGATTTTCCAAATTAATTTATCCGTTTGAGTTGAAGCAACATCCGCAATTTTTGGAAAGGACTAAAATCACCTTTTTTTAGATAGGGTCGCTCAAAAATAAATTCTTTCCTCCTTCCTACCCTTTTCAAATGGAAGGGGTACTTTAGTGTCTTAATTAATTTTCAGAAATGAACAGGGTCGCTTAATTGCTTCGGTAAGTTGCTCCACTAAAATTGTCCCATAAAAATGGTCTCCTTCGTTAGGATTTTATAATCGGCATTCCAAGCACGCGGTATGATTAAGACAAATATTTTAATTGCTGCGATAAAAGGGCAGTAGTTTTAATGAAAAAAATTTCAGAAATATTCAGAATTTGAGTATATTATAAAAATTACTCAAAGTTCGGATTTTTTGTCATCTGTATAGACAACAGTTGAGGACGAGGTAATAATGGGCAAACATTTGTCCGGAACTTGTGTCCGTTTCCGGAACAGCTTGAGTGGCGACTTTCAGCCGCAATATAATCGTAACAAACCCTGCTCGTCAAAACATCAGGATTTGTATATTCGATTTGAATCTTTCATTTGTATAATATTTTTATTTGAAAAATAGAAAAATATAAATTTTACTCATCGTCTGGTGATAATTAACAGGATAAGGATAAAGGGAAAACATCAGCTTCAAAAGTCTCTTTGAAGTTGCAATAATTAGCAAACGAAGTTATCGTCTAAGTTTGACAATAAGCTGTTTTAATTGTTGCGACATCTGGATGTCGCATAACCATTCCCCTTTCCAAACCTGGAACCATCGTGCGAGACAATTTTCGAGCAGAGCAAATCATAAACCTTCAAGTTTGAAGCATTCAATTAACGAGATCGTAAGAACATAACCTAATTCATAAACAAACTTCAGAATCGTTAAAATTAATCTGAAAGGTTTCACATTATATTTTACGATGCAAAAAGTATTCCTAGAGCTATTATTGAAGGATTTTAATGATAAATACTCAGATTGGGATATATTTTCAGGGCTCGGACTCAAACTTGTTATTTACAAAAATGCATGCTATTGGATTTAATAAAAATGCAATAGTTTCATAATTGTGGTAATTTGACGGGGATGCTGTTTCATGCCTTAAAAAGGGTGTGTCTGCAACTGGCGGAGGCTGTTAATATGAATTATGGGTTTGATTTTCCGCCATAGTTTTTCAGTTAAATACACGCGTAATTCGCATTTCTTGCCCCTGGCCCTATCTTTCGTCTCACTTTCTCGACGTCTCTATTAGGGCATAGAGATAATTTATGACTCTCATTGTCGATTAACACGCGCGTAACCGGGCTCACAGAGAGTTGAGGGAAAAACATACGCGGATCAAAAAAGGGGTACAACACAAAAGGCGCACGCGACACTTTTTTTTCAAGGTGGGAGGGATGATGCTTTTTGCATCAGACCCGAAAGCAACCCTATCTGATTCATCCCATCGGCCTAATGACGCGCCTGTTTGACGTTCGGATCAATTTTATGATGCATCTTTTAGGGAAGCGTGCCTGCCTTTCATCCATTTTAGTATAATTTTTAAACATTCAGTTGGGACAAAAACGTAATTTTTCAGTATAAATAATTGTTTTATTGCATTTCAATATTTATTCAAAAATGTATTATTATGTTCGTGACTGTTATCTCGTTTAAAAGAGAACTTGAAAATTGTTTTGTTTTAAAGTAATCGTAATCATCTTTTGTTTGCTATCTAAATTTGTTGATAAATTCTATAATATTTATAATTTTGTGGATTGGTGGTTGATGTGGCAAGGTTCAAAGAACATTGATTCCGTTACTTTTTCCCATGCAACGGCGTGCAACCGACTTGGCTGGGGGTGTCGTTGGTGGATCCCACCTGTTGACTTTCCGCAGCATGCCTTCAATATTCTTATTAAACTTTGAATTAGCATAATTTATCAAGCCACCTGACAACCGGAATCAAAATGAGTTGCTAAGAATTAATAGATTCGGCGCTTCCATTTCCGATCATTACGAAAATAATTATCAGCAACAATCAACTTTTTCATGAGAAAATTCAATGCAGATCTGCTCCCTTCATTTAAAATTTTCAAATTATTTTATAAATCGTTCTTATTTAGTTCCAAAACTATCTTGGCTTGATTATAGTATTTTAATATGGTATTGGTTTGAGCGGGTTTGATTGTGAATGACCATTTGGGTGGGACAACCTAAAGCCACCAAAGTTTTCTTGGAATTAAAATTTTCCGCTAACAAAACAATGATCGCGAAACATCACTAACAATACAATAAGACAATGAGAAACAACATGATCTTCTTCCGACCATAAACGCTGACAATAAATTTTTTTATATAACAATCAACTTTTTTATGGGAAAAATCATTGTAGATCTGCTCCCTTACTTTCAAATTTTCGAACCATTTTATTAAACATTATTATTTAGTACATAAACAATGCTGGTTTGATTGCAATGATTGGTTTGATGCAATGCAAATCTATTACAAAACAATGTTGGTTTGATTATATTATTTTAAATTGGTCTTGTCTTGGGTTGGTTTGATTGTGAGTGATGATTTGGGTTGAGAGATTCGAAAGATTCAAAATTGCCCGATTTTCGAATTTAAAATTCTTTTTTATCAATTTTCTCCGTTTTTATTGGATTGTTGGAGTGACTTCCGTAGGTTGGAGTATTTCGAGGTCGACCGCATCCTCTTTGTCTAAATTCACGGCGTGCAGCTTGAAATTAGTTGAGGATAGAGGACGATTAATGTTCAGCTGGGGGTTGGTCGATCTGGGGCGCATACAGTGGGGTCGTGCCCGGTTCCCATGAAGGTCCGTTGGGGGCCCATCGCCGAACCATATGGTTTAACAAGTGTACTGGGAGATTTAAATAACCGTTGAACGATCGCTTCTTGGTCAACACACCTTTACTTTCTTATCATTCAATTTTGTTTAGGAAAACGAATTTTTTCCCACTGTCGACTGCTGTCACTAATCACACCGGAACTAAGTATTGATCATCGGTATTGATCATCGCTATTGTGTCGACTAACTCGAGTGATTCGAGATAAGGCAAAGTAAGTGGAGAATAATTTTGAGCCACCCAAAATTCGTTTTCTTTTCAAATAAAAAAACCCAAAAATCGTCATTGGTGCCAAAAATTATGGCATCAAGAAAGTGTGCAAATTATATTGTGGAGGTGCTAGCAGAACGGACCAGCTTTGAATCCTCCTAGTTCTTCCAATTTATGCTAATTTATAATTTATTGAATAAAATTCTAAATGTTGCTTTTGATAAACTCTTCAGATAATGAACGCAAAGGTCAATATCAATTCAGAATCTTCATAGACAACGCGAAGATCAAGATTTTGAAATTGAAAAGTGTTTTTTCGATTTTTTATTCAACTTCAAAAATTATAGTTTCATTATCAACAATTAGTCATTCTCAAACAGAATTACCATGCCCGTTCCAGCTCTTCTATTGCCAAAGTTCATTTCAAAGTATCAATTTCCTTAATTTGTGACCCTTTCTCCCTTATCGCCGTTTCCAGTTCTCTTTTTATCTCAATTTTACAACACTTCGAAATCATCAATATTCCATATCCCAGGTGTATTATTAATAGAATCTTCTCATTTGCCCAGTGTCTTTTTAGAACCTTTCCCTTTTCCCAAGTATTTGTCTCGATCTCCTTTCCCCAAGTGTTTTGACCGCAATCAGCAGCCGTTTCCAAACTACAAAAATAATCCCCTGGTTTCCTACAATTTGACCGCAATCAGCAATTTTCTATATCCCAAGTGTATATTAATAGAATCTTCCCATTTCCCAGTGTCTTTTTAGAACCTTTAGCTTCTTCCTATTTCCCCTTTCAAAGTAGTTGTCTATCAGTTCACCCATTTCCAAATTGTTAATCAGCTCGCAGTTGTTGTTAATTGTTTCTTTATCAGTTCGCCTATGTGTGTTTTTTACGATCCCAATTCTCCAAGTGTTTTATTCGATCTTGTATTCAACTTCAAAAATTATAGTTTCATTATCAACAATTAGTCATTCTAAAACAGAATTACCATGCCCGTTCCAGCTCTTCTATGGCCAAAGTTCATTTCAAAGTATCAATTTTAGAGTCATTTATGCCCCATTTTCCCCATTTGTGAGCCACCCAAAATTTATTTTCTATTAAAATAACAGAACCCAAAAATCGGCATTGATGCCATAAATTATAGCATAAAGAAAGTGTTCAAATTCTATTGTGGAGGTGCTAGCCAAACGGACCAGCTTCAAATCCTCCCAGTTCTTCCAATTTGTACTAAGTTATAATTTATCAAATAAAATTATAAAATGTCGCTTTCAATCAACCCTCCAGATAAGGATCCCAAAGTTCTATATCAATTTAGAATCTTTATAGAGAACGCGGGGATCAAGATTGTAAAATTGAAAAAGCCAATTATGAAATTGAAAAACGTGTATTAGGCATCGGTATTGTGTCGACTCGAGCGATTGGAGAGGAGGTAACGTGAGTGGAAAATAATTGTGAGCTCGTGCTGTACTTATAGATAATCGGGGCGTAATGCACAGGGGTTAATACGCAACGGCCGCCACCAGGTGAATCACGCCAAAGTCACGGGGCATGACGAGCGTCGTTACACATAAGTGTATAACATGTCATGTACCTTCACCATACAAAATAGTATACCTATGTAGTATATACACCATATATGTACGGAAGCAGTGCAAGCCGTGCTTTTCACGATTCACGATTTGGGATTTACCCTCTGCCGGCCCTCAATCCCTCATCGTCACTCTGAATCTACACCTGCCCCGGGGCTAATCGTATGCACACGAGCTGGGGCAATGTCGATTCCTATCGGCTCGCAAAGTCATAAAGAGAGCCAAGAACAGTTTTTTCTCTTCTTTTTCAAATTTAACTCACCGGTCTCTCGATCGCTTCTGTCCTCGGTTGTATTTTCTCCCAACAAGTCCGGGAGTTGGAGAGGTTCACGAAGTCCTAACAATAACTCCTCACCGGCTGCTACTTCTCGCACAGTCTCGTATACGACCTGCAAAAAATTGTTTATCTGTTGACATTTTAACAATACTTTTTGACAAATTTATTGAAAATAACAATCTTTCCTGAATCATAAACAATTATTAGAACAAAATTCTTGACTATTGTTCTCAAATGTGGAATTATGGCAAATTATAATTTGTGAAAGGGAAAATCGCTAATCAGCCAAATGAATTTCGATAAAAGATGAAGAAGTTATCGGGTTTTCCTCTATTAGCCCACATCATTCGTCTCATATCAATATGGTGCTTATAATCTGTTTTCCCTTAGTAAAATTCAAACTAATGTATACCTGAATTTCTAAAACAGAAAACATCCTGAAATCCTTTAGCAAATTGTTTTACCCTCCACTAATTAATATTTCTATCATTCATTTATTTAGTTTTATTTCGTAATATAAAAGCTAATACCAGTTACGTCGATGGATACTAATTGAAATACGCAACGTTTTCTTGGACTTTTTCTAAGTTTGCGTTGAAAGTTATAGATTTTTTTCTTTAATATGACACCAACATCAACCCAAAAGGCTATTCATAGTAGCCGTCTTTATGTGGACACCTACGGTAATGCTTACCTTGTACCTTTTCTATAGAGAATTATCCATATCGCGCCACAGAATAATTTAAAAATTGTCCGATAAAATTAAAAGTGCGAAGTTGATAAAACTTTGAAAAATTGATTTTAAGCTGATGTTGTATCCATTGAATGTGAGGGATACAAGACTATACATTTATCTTCAAACTATCGTTACGACCCCTATCGGTTCATTATGATGACTTTAGGCACTGATAGAGCGTTCTGCCCCATTCTCAGAACATTTTCAAGGGTGTTAGGAGTTAGGAAACTACCCTATCGTCTATGTCTATATCTGTATATAGTCCCTTGGGGTGACTTAATAAATAAACACCCTGTATACAAGTAGCTTAGAGCACACCCACACAGCAACAGCTACCATGTGGCTTGGTTCACAGCGAGAAGGGGCTCACTCTTCTTCCACTGCAGTTAACTTGATAACCCTAAATTAACATTACGACCTTAACTTTTAACACTATGCATATTTCAAGAAGAGAAAATACGCAGGAACTTCTCCCCAGATACTTTTCTAATTCCCTATTAATTAACACCATAAGAGACCATCTGAAACTATCAAATAATAAATGAAGACTTAAATACCTACTTAGGGCCGGAAGTCATAAATCCCTATAATTTAATCAATTCCCCGTATTTCTTTGCATCATAAAATAAATAATTTAAAAGCATATGTCGAATCAGTCAAAATTGTTCGTGATGGCTCGTGCCAAGTTAAATTCATACGAACTTCTGTCATTCTGTTACTAGGGAAATTAGTTGCAACAGAGGGTCAACAGAGCGTCAGTTGTTTCATAAGGTTGTAAATTACACGAAAATACGAATTATAAAGGTTCCACTCATCAGTAGCATATTGATTATCGACAGATTGCTAAATTAGTATATTACAACTCATTAGATATTCTTTACATTTGCCGGTCAACTGGCTCTCTAATAGGAGGGCCGAAATAGGTCATTTCATGAAATATCAAAATTCTAATTACCTCTCCTCCGATGAGAACATGTCGCATATTGACTGTATGTGGACTAGCTGTGCTTCGAACGTACTTGAGCCAATTACTCGATTCATGGGAGGCATCAAACCATCCCCTTGCTCCACTTCCTGGAACTCGAACCTTTAACAAATCAAATTAGAGAAATTAAATATTTTTGTGTAATTACATGATTACTTCAGGGGAGGTTGGCCATCATTAAGTCGCTGTAGACAGTGGGTCTTTTCATTTACTTGTAAAACTAGCGGAGAAATTTGTTTCAAACTTTAGGAATGAATCAAATACGTCAACATACTATGTTTAAAGGCTTGAGCTATCTAAACCCTTTAATAACATTTATGCTTATGATTATCATTGCTAAGGGTCTCAACTGGAACCAACTAGAACCAATTTTTAATTTTCCCTGACTTTAGACTGTGGTCTTTAGAGCTGAACATTGGGTTTAACGGACTGTCGCTTTTCTTCCCACCATCCCCCTTCCTATTATATTGTATGTAAGGGGTTTCTTTTGCATCTGGATATCGCGAGTCCCTACTTTTAGGGCGAGTCAAGTGATTTTCCCAATTGTCTTGCAGCACACGGTTTTGGGACGCATGGTTGACCATGCGTTTCACCCTGATCCACCCTCAGGACCACTTCGTAGTTCTCTCGATCCTCAACCCTCTGTAGAACGATCATCGAATTTCATCGTTATCCTCGCGCCCCCACGTATACTTTGCACTTGCTGCCGCTTCGTTGACCGACGATCACAATTTTAATGGACTTCCTCGGTTCTTGCTTAATTGGGAGTAGCCCACTCTAAGACACACCAACTACGTCCCGACAACACCAAACCCGCAATTCACGAAATTAAATTCAGGAAATTCAATTCAGAATAAATCAAAATTTCAACTGAGCTGGCTGCAAGGAGAGCCTACTTGCATTTTTAGAAGTCACTTGTTTTCATTTGCTCAGGCCTCGGACACACTTTAGAGATCAAAAATAGTTTAAATAGTGTCAAAAATTTAAATAAAGTGTCAAAATGGTGTTAATTCCAAGTTTTAATTGAGCTGGCTGCAAGGAGAGCCTACTTGCAATTTTAGAAGTCACTTGTTTTCATTTGTTCAGGCCTCGGACTCACTCTAGAGATCAAAAATAGTTTAAATAGTGTCAAACATTTAAAAAAAGAGTGAAAATAGTGTTTAATCAAAATTTCAATTGAGATGGCTGCAAGGAGAGCCTACTTGCATTTTTAGAAGTCACTTGTTTTTATTTTTTCAGGACTCGGACTCACTTTAGAGATCCAAAATAGTGTAAATGGTGTCAAAAATTTAAAAAAAAGGTGTCAAAATATTGAAAATTCAACAATTTTATTGAAGTCAAACTTCTTCGTTGAATATTCAACAGTTTGATTAAAATTTTCTTTCTTTCTTGAATACATTTTTTTCAATTGAAAATTCAACTATTTTATTAAACATTAAACTATTTTCTTGAACATTTAATCTTTTTTCGCTAAAAATGCAACCTTACGGTTAAAAATTGATCTGTTTTGGTCGGAAATTAATTTTTTTGCTGAATATTCACATTTTCAGGTTAAAAATTAAACTACTTTATAAAAAATTCGCATTTTCAGCTGGAAAATTAAACAATTTGGTAAAAAATGTAACTATTTGGTTAAAAATTTGTCTTTTTTGAAAGAAAATCAATTTTTTGGTTAAAAATGAAATAGTTTAGTTGAAAATAATCTGTTTTAGATGAGGATTCAAGTATTTTGTTAAAAATTTGTCTTTGTTTTGAATTAAAATCTAATTTTTTTTTTTTAATATGAACTATTACATTTTTCGTTGAAAATTCATCTTTGTAGATTAATAATTCAACTCCTTGGTTGAAAGTTGAACTACTTTTTCATAAATTCTATTTTTTGTTGAAGATTCATAATTTTATTTTAAAAACTTAATTCTTTTCTTTTGGTTAAAAATGATTTTGTTTTAACTGAAAATTTAAATGTTTTGTTGAAAAATCAACTGATTGGTTGTCAAATAACTTTTT
>JAABKJ010001021.1:0-31891 GCA_011634705.1 Andricus grossulariae
ATATATATATATATATATAAATAAATAACCTGAAATTTTGCATTATTTTCAAAGCTAAAGAAACCATCTTCGATAATCTAAAGACTTGCATATTGGAGTATATTTTTAATTTTCAAAATGGTATTAAAAAATCCATTTGAATCAATTCTTATCAGAATCATCTTTAAATTGAACAACTCAAAACTCTGTGGTTCGAATTTAAATTGTTCCAAATTTTGCAATTTTAAAATCAAAGACTTTTATAACTTGAATATTCAAAGTCTAAATGAAAGCCTCAATAGGAAAATCATTATTAATTTTGAAATCAATCAAAATTAAATAATTCTGCATGGAAAATGTATACATGTGACAATTTCTTGTACAATTTAAAATTTTAAGTTTTAATAGGTGAACAATTTTAATTGCTTTTTGAAGTCGTTGAATTTGGATTGCACTAAACGTAGACTTACTCAATTTTGAATATTCTAATTTTAAATAAATTGGTTTTGAAAAAGGTTTAATGGTTCATTTGGTAGCTGTTTTATTTGTTTCGGAATTGAAATTTTACACTTTTAAACTTTTTCATTTAGAGATTGTCTGCATTTGAAACCTTCGAATTTAAATTTATTTAAATTTGTAATTCTATTTCTTTGAAATGACGCTATTTAGAATAATTTATCTTGAAATGTTATCTAATTTTGAAGGTTTGACAATAAAACGACCTAATCAACTTCCAAAACACTTAATTGGAAACTATACAATATTGAACGTTTCGTTTTTAAATTGTTTAATTTTTAATATATACTTTTTAAATATTTCTAAAGGTTTTAAACTTAGAATTGTTCCGTATTTGATTCTGTAATTATGAAATATGTATTTACTACTAAAAATTATAAATCGTTTAGTTTTGAAGAAATAAATGTTAAAATTTAAGGATTGTCCAGGCATAAAGTTAATCTCATAATAGGGTCATTCACAAACTTTTGTTTGCCTTATAGTTAAGCTTTTTATAAACTTTGACTCCCAAAGAATTTGAATGTGAAATTAAAACTTAATTTTGTTTATTTAATAATTTATAATAATTTATTAAAAAGTGACAAAATATCAACCGGAAAGGTCGACTTTTTTAACGAAACAAGTGGCGCCCTCATGGCATGAAACACATGGTGTGACGTCACGCGCCGTCAAAACTGAAGAAAATACATGGCCAGTTTAATAAAAATAATCGAAATAATTCATCATCAACGTTTTTTAGCTAAAAGGGTTTATTTTCATTGAGTATCAGTATGCCGGGATACATTAAAGCAAGTTGGGATAATTTTCCAAAAGTGTTTACACTTATGATGAGTGCTTTTTTTACGAAGTGCTCCAATTTCAACGTTGCTGAGACTCGAGGAGTAAACGCAAAAAAATAAGTAAATGGGATGAATGACACTAACCCTTTGAAACACATATGTAATATGGGCATTATTGCATCCAGGAAACCTAACCTCACTTTTTTATAGATGCTTTTATAAATAATTTTTTTTTAATTTTTTATAAATAAACGATCTGATTCTGCGAGGTTATATCTCACATGTCATAAAATTGAAAAAAAATGTATAATTTTAACGAATTTTAGCAAAGAATCTTAAGCGTAGATAATACACGAAAAGATTAGGTCATAACAGTTTTTTCAATAGGCATATTTATTTGCATATTTCTCTTTTCTCTTATATTTTAGACAGAAGTAACTATGTAGTTTTCATTCGATTTTAATTAACAATAACTCATTTTGTCCCTTAAAATATTCTTTATAATTCTATCACTTACTTTTTTATGACATATAATTTCGAAAAGTATTGTTTAAATTCACTAAATGAATAACTAAGAATAAGAAAATATATGCATACAATAATTTCCATAAAAATGTAATAAACAGAATTGTAAAGAATATTTTAACAAATAAAATGAGTTATTTATCATTTAGTGATTGTCCATATATTACGTACACTTTTAGGGAAGAGGAGGTCAAACCTAGCGTTACAATTATGAAAAATTACAAGAAAAGTCGGTAAAAGCGTTATTTAGGGGGGGGGGGGTTCCAAAAACGTCGGAAAATTGCCTTACGTAATATTAAGCCTATGTCTAAAGTGAACAGGAAAACACAAATATGCCAATAACTTTATTTGAATAAACAAATATGATTCCAACTATTCTTTTATTAAATGCGTTTAGTTTGATGCAACGCTGAAATTGCAATTATCAATGGGTCTTTTCTATCGATGTTTGAAATCAAGGTAAAGATTGAGTCATTTTCAACTTTACTGTAAACCCAGAAAAGCCTTAAATGGCCGAGAAAAATGTTTTAAAACACAGAAAATTACCAGGAAGTTTCCCCTGTGAGACTGAGTGCCCACCCTGCTTTCGGAAGTGGCACTGAGGGTTAAGCAAATCTTTTATATTATTAGCTTGATTGTAATCATTAAGATTCTTGGAATAGGTTTTGCACAAGACTCGGTCGAGTACGTACGAACCATACAGCTTGTCGAGCATCGGACGAACGTGGGTGTTTGGCGCCTCACTAGCGACGTCTTTATTCGCCAAGACACCGAACATAGGTTTTCGCGTGTCTTCTGTCTTGTATTGCGAGACAATGCTCATATATCCTGAAGACGTAAGGAGATACTTTTTAAGGCAGCTCTCCGAAGAAGCAAAGATGCAAAAGGACGCAGAGAGGGTTAATGTTTCAATGGTATATGTCCAGTAATAATGAGAAAACTTACGGGAACCATCAGTGAAACTCACAAAACGATATCTTTCATCAAAACATCAGCTTTCATTTCCGAAAAAAAGTGGCTAAAGTTATCGGTCCACGCGTATCATCAACTGATACGCGTGGACTCGTGGTGCATGAGTTCCCCTTGGTCAACGGTCGGAGGTGAACCCATCTCAAATATTTTGACGTGCAGCATCTCGTTCCCTTGGATGCCAAAAGAACCGAAGAATGAGAAGTGGGAAACATGGGAAGAAATGTTTTGAGACGTGATTGTGGGTGGTAAGCCTGACGTTCTCTCGTATGCATGTGAGCCACAGCGCGCTAGTTCGTACTTCCGTAGAGGTTAATTCACGTGAGAGAAATAATCAAGGGGACAGAGAAGGTAACCACTTCGGACTTAAAGAGTAACGAAATTTTAATGAAAAACGTGTGCTTCTTCCTCAAGCAGGACCACCCGAGCGATTTCTTGATTACATATTCGCGCTTTTTCCTTCTCTACTAACACCTTTGCTTTGTCTGCACATTGTTTGCTTTCTTGTAATATTAAGCAGTAGAACGAATTAAATCAACATTCTTCTTGGACTGAAAATCCATCGGGAATGGGTTCTCTCATTTCGTCTTTAAAGTTGCTGATCAAGCAGGGACAAGCCAATGTTTGGCGATACCCTTTTCTATGGAATTTCAATCGAAAGTATGAAGGGAGGCGATTAGAGAGAGTTCCGAAATTACAAAAGTGGATTCACTTTATGTGCGCGGGTCACCGATTGAGAAACAGTTCTTGGCAATGTTTGCCGAGTACTTCCATGATCGCTTCCAAGTTCCTGACTGTTCTCCGTGCGACGAGAGGAAAGTACAATTGTACAAACCGTGAGACCATTCACCTACGTAGGATCACTAGAAACATGCATTAAACATTCTCAAACACGAATATGGCCTGGCATTTTCATCAAGTCATGTCCGATTACTAAGCAAACAATTTTTTTTCAAATGCACTTCTGGAATGCATAAAGTCAAATAATTATTATGACATTAAGAAAATTCGAAGTTTGCGAAGTTTGCTTGAGTCAATACCAAAAAAGAAACTTGAACGCCAATAGTTATCCACATGTACCCGCATGAGCATCTTATCGAATGCTCGTATTTATAAGCTAATTGATAGCCTGAGAAAGGTTTTCAGCAGTAGGTGTGAATCGAAGGGGACGCTGTTGCTTTGTGCGTACATGATGGCCTTCACAAGATTGTGTTATGCTAATCATTGTAATAAAGATGACACCTTGCACGAACAATTTCTGGAAAAGGCTGAATAATTTGTGGTCATTTGAAAGTTTCTTTCCTGAATTCCAAATCTCATTTCATGAAGGAATATAGCTTGAACATTTTCTCGGTTATTGCACTATCGACGGAAAATTGCGAGCTTGTTTTCCGCGTTCCCGTCGAGCAATTGCTTTCCATCGAATTTATTGCGTCCTGCGTATGGGATTCTGCGTTAATGGACCATTTCAATCGAATTATTGCAGGCTCGAGCAGTCCGTTAAATTAAGAGCATATGAAATGGTATGCGCGGGCAAGACGCGTACATGGCGCGTTACGTACGCACTTTGTGGTTACGACGGACGCGTGCGCTGGACCAGGCCACACACGCTGTGATATTCAAATGAGCCTCGCGTACCTCCGACAATTGCGCCGCTATAAACGTCGCTCGCAGTTTCATGCGCGTCTGCTTATTTCAGATGATACGCCGCCACAGCCGGCGCATTAACGCCTCGCCTTTTCTCGACAAGCGTTCGTGAGAACAGGCTTACGAGTTCTTGCCCGTGATTCACACAGCACTTTATCCCACAAAATCAATAACTGTATTTATCAGCAGAAAAATTATTTGCAAAATCAAATAATTTATAGAGCTGCCACAATTTAGGGCCAACAATTGGACTGACGTGTCCGAAATCTAATCTGATATTTCTATTTTTTATAATGATGTGTAGCATCTTAGACCGTGATATGGAGAGTAAAGCCTGTGTCAGATTAAATAATAACACCAGCAGCGTAGCGTAAAGGCACAGTGCGCGGGTACTCAAGTGCGAAGATTGCGTAATATTAGGAAATAGCTCACATCGCCAAAACCGTGCTTCAATCCAGCCTCCAGTGTACCTAAATGTTTTGGGTAACATAAAAGTGAAACGCGTCTATTTAAAGGCATAAGTAAGATACGAATGCGAGAGAGGCAATAATGTATTTCAGAATTGTTCCGCATTATATTTGCTAATTTGAAGATTCCTTTTGAAATACTTTACACGGATGTTTCACAAGAAAGGGGCCGACTTTGCCGATTGTAGTTTAGGAGATATTCGCGGTTTTGTGAACAAGGGTAACGTCACAAATTATAAGTTGCTTCGTTTTAAGGATTTTGAATTCGAAAATATAAATATCCGGGAAACACCAGCAATTTTTTACAAGTCTTGACGGGCGACCCTGCAAAACAGTTATAGGCCTTGATGAGGCAAGCGGAGTGAATTGCGAAACGTTTATGAAATGATGAAACAACATACATTGTCTAAATTACTCGTAATACACCTTTAATGTATGAATGGTTAAGACGCAATTTTAAAATGGATTAAAAGAAAAGGTGCTGTGAAGTTTAGAGTTCTTCTGTGATAAATCAATAAACCATTGTAGGCATCCAGAAGTTTTGGTGATATTGCTCTGCGCGAATGCAGTGTCAGATTGCTCACTTGAGAGACAGATCGAACAAGTGTCAGTTGATGGTTAATTCTGTAATCATGATCAGCGATGACAGTTCTATTCGAGGGTGATGTACATTGCCTCTTGGCAGTACGACAGGGATCGAGATGGAGTAGCGTGTTAACCTTTGCACGGCGCCATACCATGAACCTACACGCACGCACGCATCACAACCTCCCTCTCTCCTCTTGTGTCTCGTATGCAAAACAGGTCCGCGGGCTGGCCAGCCGGCTAATTAACTGCAATAAACGTCCGATGATTTACAGAACGTTGGAGCACCGTTCGCACACCCTCTCCGCCACCCTCACTTCTCTTTCGCTGTACATTTCCTCATCTTTCTTTCGTAAACGCATTAAAAATATATGTTTGTAGTTGTGTGCTTGATAGCGATGGACCGAGTATCTGGAAACATACAGCTGCATAAGAAATTGTTAAGAGTTCCTTAATTTTGTTATTCTTTAATTTATTGAAACCTCTTATTCAACGATGATCAATTTGGCATTGGATTGAATAAGAGGAGAAAAAAAAGTATGCGAACACTGCAGCGCCGCGGCTAAACACATATTTTGTAAGTTGATCCGAGTTTCTTAGATTATTATCATCTGTTACGGTTGACCATCAGATATGTGTGATTTACTGTCCGGATTGAGACATCTCATTTTTTTCATCATAACTTTCCTAGCTCAAGTTATGTTAAGAAAAAAATTAGTATGTTGTATCGGCGCTACCAAATTGTTGTTACTCACATTGTTCTCGTTTTGATCTCATGTCCTTAGATTTACCGATAGGTATTACAAGTGTTTTCTTTATGTAAGAACAAGTCTTAGATTGATTAGGTGCGAATAACAGGTACGTAGGTACAAGTACGAAGCGTGTACGACGTACGCAAAGTAAAAGCATTGACTCGACATGAGCGACTACTATGGTAGTTGTGGTGATAATCTTAACGATAACCCTCTTGTTGGCAATACGAGCACAGATTAAGTAATTTCACGTGGAATGCTATTTTAATTGAAACATGAACATGTGCAACTGCTCTCCTGTAATGCATAATGTGTAATGTGTAATATCCAACACTATTAAATACCCGATCCACGTGACAGATTCTCGCTTTCCTAGGCAACTGTACACTTAGAATCCTGTTCGGTCTATCCACTAGACTAGTCTCAGCCAACTTATCTTACGTCCATGTTTTCCATGTTTATGCATTGATAAGATTTGTACGATATGTATGTAATTGGAGTATCAAACAGAGATAACAAACTGCACGGCTTTGTAGCTAATTTTAATTACATGAAAAATGCTATGTAAATGCTGCAAAATAATTTGTAGGCACGTTAACTTTCCAGGGTCCAGGAAACTGGGATAAGATAGTGCATTCATTTTCTCACAAGGAATACGGGTAATTCTTAGCTGTTTACGTCATTCAGACAATGCACCATGATCGTGAGTTCGATTCCAGGCCAAAGTAAACTTTTTCGACTCACAGAACTCTTTACTCGCTCGCGTAATGTCATGTGTCTCATTTAAGTTATTTTTCCAATAAGAGTTTATCCGAAAGTACTCTTATGCTAATGCATCAATACCAGTATCCATCTTACAGATTACAAGAAACGTTTTTGGGAGAAAAAAAATGAAACGCGATTGACATTAAGCTAGATAAGCGGCTTACACAGATCCTACAAGAGTTGCACGTCGTGTTTTGCTCGCGCGCGCTCCAATGATCGCCGAAGGGCGCCCACGCCACACCACCTATATTTGCTACTCGTATGCGATCAGATGCCTCGATGGCAATGCAACTAAGCTACCTGTAACGTCGAGGTTCTCGCTACTTCAGCAGCACGCTACACACCATCATCATCACTTCGCGATTTGAATCTCCTTTGCACTTGGTGCAAGTCAGCTTACTGTCACGTAGGTGCACAAATGTCGACATGCGAAATATGATACCGTGACGTATGTAATACTCTAATAACTCTAATTACATTTTTTCTCATTTTCTTTTTCAATTACTTCCGAGTACTTACTTTTTTACGGCGTCCATCGGAGGTACCTGTATTCCTGGCACCATAACTTTCTCGTACTGAACTCCAGCATCGGTGAATTCCTGAAAAAAAAAAATTAGAGATGCTATCAAACTCAGCAACTGTGACAATAAATTTTAAAATACTGATGTTGGACGTCAACAGCTAAGAAGAGATATACTTTCACCTGAATACCTCATTTCCACATATACATATGGATAACCGTAACTGAAAAAAGATTTTTTACTTCTCATGACGGACGGCGTCCCTAATTATTAAAGCCGGTTATTACCTCGGTGATTATGTTGTCACAACGACCACTCTACACCTGGTTAAGCTAGATCACTAGACACATTGAGATCAAAAAGTATCTATTCAATTTGTAGATGAGGCTCAAATGATCTTCAATTATGGAAAATGTCAAATCAACGAAACTTATATTTTGCTATAAGTTTGGTTTAATTAAAGCAGCATGTAACATTTTTAATTTAATAAATTGTACTTTTCCCTTCTAAAGTTACATTTCACAAATATACAGGGATCTTGCATATTTGGGATGACAGAGTTGTCAAGTCTTAATTAAGCAAGTCGAGAAACAAGATAAGAACAACGACGATAAATCTGAGATGAAAGCCGAAGAGTTTATTAAAATCGAGATAAGCCTGATTGAAAAACATACCGATCTCATTGATAATATCTCGAGGGCCTTATTATGTGATCCTTTGTTTTCGTTGCATGATTCTCCCTATTTTAGCTGTTGCTCGTCGAGCAGGAATTAAGAAAAAAAACACGAAGAGTGCCATTAAGTAATAATACTCCAATTAGGCGAGTTAAAGCGAGTTATCACGCCTCGAGATAATATATATGCGATGTATTAATTATCGCTTGGTGAGACCCTTTAGATGTCAGAACGCCTCTCATGTTCGAACAACCTGAAAAGAACGGTGCATTTTTTCAAATGAATAGCTTTGTTTGCAAGGCAAGGATTTGGAACATATATGAAAGGCCTCGAGAGTGATTATACACTGAGAAGGAATAGAAAACGTATACTTGACGCCTAAGATTTAGAAATGCAATTGATCTTGTCAAATCTAACCCAGAAAATCTTTGACGAGCTTGTTCATATCCGTAAGGTGGACGATGATCACAAAAACCATTCTAAAAATCTAATAATAAGTTCATTAGTCCACTCGACGGCCTTTGCCAGTGTGGAACCGCTTACCGCCACAAATTAACCAGGGCCCCTCGACCACCACTTAAATGCTTAATAAAGTCAGAAATGACCTCGAGCTGATGCGATATCGAGTTCGCCCCGCGGCAGGTGAAAAATAGAGCAAAACGAGGAGGAGGCGCTAAAGAGAAACGATAGATGAAGAATGTGATGAAGAGGAAGAGGAGCGAGACGTCTTTCTGATATCTTGTAGATCAAGGAATGCAGGTGGAAACGACAGGCGTGAGAGGGAGAAGAGACACGAGACCTTAAGTAAACTATAATAAACTCTTCAAAGGCAAACGATCCTTTCTACCTGAAGCATTGCATCCATTCACAAATTTCAACAGTTTTTAGCGCCTACTATTTCAATTTCTTTTTTGATATGACTTCAAGAAAATTTGTATTAAAACTACAGGTAAAAATATTGTTTTCACTATGAAATCAATTTAGGGGAGAAGATCTTACCTTCTTGTCATAGTAACGACTGGTATTTGTCAAGTCCACGACGTACTTGAGTTTCGGAAACGACTGCTGCAGGATCGCAGTTGTGAACCTGTAATAGCAAAACAATAACATGCTTCAATATTATCGCATTTATAGATTTGATTTTATTACGACCGGAAACACCGTTAAACTTGTATCATCCACATAGCTATACGCATAAATAGACTATCTAATATTTCACATGAACTGGGTGCAAGTAAAATTCGAATTCAGAAGTATCAAATTTTCGGATTCTGAGAGAAAAGTTCAAGTGAAGGGCGGAAATCCTAATAGTGTTAAGTGCCACTTATTTCAAAATACGTTTTTTCTTCATGAAATTATTTTCTAGGCTTAGGCCAACACTAACGTAGTTGAGATATCGCGAATCGACCAAAAACTTTGTGTACATAAATTTTTTAATTTTGCCCATTTTTAAGTCCACTGCCTGTGGTAGTCCTATTTCTCTTAAGTGAACTCTTCAAGTGTCTTCTTGTAACAAAAGATACTTACCGTTGTTCTGGTTGCAGATTCTTCGCCACTCCCTGAAACAAAAAAAAACAAAAAAGAGATAATTTAATAGATGCAACGATTTTGGAAAGAATATTTAGTAAGGCTCTCGGTGGTCCAAGAAGTGGATTTCAACCATGATACGTATGCTTTTCGAAGGAGACGCATCTACCCGTTTTACGTCAGAACAAGTCAGATTGGCTCCATTACGACGTCTGTTTTCTCAGACACACTTACTCAGTTCATTCTCAACCCTACTGAAAAAAACGCGAGTCATCGCCTACTTGTGATAATTAATAGTGCAAGTATAACAAGGCTTAAGGTATCTCTAGGGTCTATGGATCGCATCTCGGTTTGAGTGATTGATTGTACGATGCCTCGTATCGGATAACGATACGTGACGATGGCAGGAACAACTCGAATAAAGACACATTTAAAACCAATGCTTACTCGTAACATACGATCTGTTTGGAACGTCGTTTCTCTCGTCTTGAGTATCACATTGCTCCACAACTAGTCTTTCCGTGAGATATTCAAATGAGATTTTCGTACATATAGAAACTCCTGTTCTTTACAATGTTATTTACGTTTACTGCTGATATGCACATGTTCAATATATTTTTTCATAAATTGCACATCGAGGATTGTCGGAAGATCCTATACAGTATACAGCGTTTAAATTGAAAATTGTGTTCGTTCACATCGCACCCACTATGGGTGGGCTAAGTGGTAATTACGGGTTTAGACCGTGCGATCCGATTGGCTGGGCGGAGAGATTCGTATCTAAGGACGAGTACGGAATGAGTATCGGTTCATTCGGTTGCATTAATAATGGGCCCGGGGCAAATGTCCGAACGTGATAATCGCTATATGCGTGAGACTTGTTTAAAGCATTATTGTAGTAACAACTAGGGATTCGCGATTTCTCTAAATAGATATAGGTATGAGTAGACTAGATTTCATTTACCTAATCCTTATAGTAACCATCAACCAAGGAAAAATTCCTAATCAATACTCACTCGGCTATTTAAATTTTCAAATTCACAAATCTAAACAATTTATTATTTGGAATATTTGAAATAGATTCTCGAAAGTAACGAATATAATGCGGAACAATTATTTCTAAATTCAAAGCTTTCGAAATTAAAACAATCTTTATATGAAAAACATTTACCATTGTATAATTGCAAAGTAGAATCGATCAAAATGAAAAACTTTTTATTTCAATGTCTTCAAACAAAAATTAATCAAATTAAACATTTTGAAACCGAGTTTATTAAAATTTTAAATATTCGAAATTGAACAATTATAAATTTGGGACAATCAAAATTCGACAAAAAAAAACAAGCAAAGAACAATTTGAAGCGCTTTTAATTTGAAATTATTGCCTAATTAAAGCGACGGCCCAAAGAACGTTGTATGAACAGAGATTTTGTCTCATTGGAATCTATGGTCATACTGTTCGTTTTTTTGATTCGGAAATTCGTCACCAGTTGCGCTAAAATCAATCAATTTTAATGTTGACTTTTAAATTTAAATTCTGGGTTATGAATTACTGATTAGACAACGAGATTCAAAACATTGTCATTGAAAAATTATTGCAACTCTAAGAAAGAAGAAAAACCTGCTGTTAAGAATCCAAACTTGGTATTTACTATTTTTTTTTAATTAGAAAATATTTATTTCAAGTATGCATTATAATAAATAGGTATTCAAAATAGTTTTAGGGAAAAATAAAATACATTGCACAAAGTTAAATAATTCCCGTTCTTAATACCATTAGCTGTTAACCTATTTTAAATTATTAGATATTCTTAGATATAACAAATATATTTTTAATTTAAAATCATCAACCTAACTGTTTTCAACTACCTAGGGCATAGATTATTATGATACAAGCTTACAAAAGTATTCATATATTTATGTATATTTATTTTATGTATATTTATTTTTCTATCGACAAAATTAATTTCCGAATGACAAAACTAACAGTACAAAGTTATGAGTATTTGAACTTTAAAAATTTTAAAAGCGAATTATCAAAAAGTGGAAAAATTTGTGTTAAAAGTGGGATCTTTACAAATATAATATAGATATTTATCCTTGCCTTCATGAAAATTTCTCGTTCCCTTTCGAAATCTGTTCAAAAATTATGAAAACTTCGTTCCTTGGAGAGAAATTAGGAAAGTTCTAGAAAAATTTCTCCTGAAACTTTCTATGTCGCGTCGATTTCGAAATTTTTGCGAAAATATGTATAAAATCCTTTGAAATTTATTGTTCCTCTACAATACAATTTTATGGCATCAGAAAAACAAAGAAGAACATAATTTAACAGTTTCAAAAACTTTCACATCCAAATTTTCCCTTTGAAGTCGTTATTTTTGAAATAATCGATACTCTCAATTTTTTCTTACTTCATTTTTCTTCCATCCACACGTTGTTAAAACTGTTGAGTTTTCTCAAAAATCTCGAAAATAAAGAGGTATAGAAAAAAGTGTCAAGTAATCTAGACGTATTGAATTTTAAATACTTCCAAATGTGAAAAAGTAAGTCGCTCACAGGCTTGAAGTAAACAATCAAAATTGCAAATCTTCAAATTGCGAACGTTTTAAATAGAACAATTAAACCCTTAAAATTTACATCAAGCTTCTGACAGTATGACAAAAGTGAAATTTCAATTCATGAGGGAAGGGGGAAGTACGAATAAAGAGTTGATAATGTTTAAACAATGAGAAGAAAGATATCTACAAAAAGGAAAAGTACACCATTAGAGTTATGTTATTACACCTGTTGACCTGCAGAATTTACAAACCCCGTTAAATTTTTCCGAATGATAAGGAGATATTAAAGTCAGTTACGGCATTTAATTTCGTGATCTTTAGCCTAATATATGATTCAAACTAAATCAGGATTATCGACCGTTCAGGACCTCGCATTGTACACCTTCATGGCGGTCCTGCGACTTCCTCTTCAATGATTCGCGTGCCTTAAGAACCTCGAAGCCCAAGCAGTTGCGCAAAAAAATTGCACAGAAATATTCAAGGAAAATACGAGGGAAAATTGTTAAATATCAGATTGAATAATAAGCATACGCTTTACGGGAAAAAGGCAAAAAAATAAAATCAATTTAGTTTCTCCATTTTAAACATTCTAAACATTATCAATAAATAAAGGTTTGAAGGATTTCCTGATCTTTTATGTGTGGATCAACCTTCGTCCAATAAACGTCAAATTTCTGTATGTAAAATGTTTCAAATAAAGCATTCCAAAAATCATTAGTTCAAGATACCAACGAAGATAAATGACGCCTAGATAATTGAAACAAGAATCTAATAGAACTGATTGTGAGGTGGGAAAGAATGATACTTTACTCTAAACACCTACTGTTCGACTGTGTCGAATGGGGATAGAACTAACACCATTACCACACAAAAGGCTACGAAGATCAGGGTAGTCCCACTAGAATTATTCATAATGAAAGAAATAATCCATTAGTTAGTCGAGAAGAACGTAGAAACAAAAATTCATTAATTTCGATGGATGTTCTGCGCATCGGCAGAGGAAAATAAAAAAAATTAATAATACAAATTCTATGAAGTGGACATTCCGTACCTTCCATATCAAGAAGATTGGAAATAAAAACTAAAATTTTAGTATCTACTATCTAGAAAGTAATATTCTTCTCGTACATTTGTCTGATATGTAGAATTGAAACTGAATTCTTTAAATAACATGTTATAATACTAAAGAGCACACCAGCTATCATGTTGAGTATAATGAATCGATATCCATTCGTTGACAGGTTTTATTTCTTCAGTGGCTGCACCTTCCTTTCGACATTCTACCTAGGACCTAGGACCATCTGTCCGGCAGGAGGCGGAGGTCTTTCCCTCATGTGAGGCGCGTGAGCTGTTTTAAAAACCCAAAGTTCTGCTAGAAATACCGACAGAGTTATACTGAAGTAATAGAGGAGGTAGCCGCAGGGGACCTTTTGCTGGCTTCAAAATGCCGTCTTCCCTTATTTATGCCCTCCTTCTGAACCTGATCACCCTCGGCCGATAAGGCGGTAATTAAAAACTAGCTGCTTTCCAGATCCTTGAGAAATAGTCCCTACAACGTTACCGACAAAAAGGCTCGTTTGTTGGAACACGAAGAAGCACTCCCCGATGGACAGTATAACCTAAAACTCATTCAAAAAACTACAACTTTTAGTCTACGGAATATTCCTCGAATCTTGCAACTGTAAGCAGAAAGAGAAACAAAAGTTTTATGACCGTAGGGACAGAATTTCTTACTTATAAACCTAATTAAGATTTCTTTTACATCTTCGAGGAAAAATTACACCACCTACGAACAACTCTAATTGATGGGCGATGGAGCAAAAAAAAGCAAATTAGAAAAATCTATTATCAATATTTCAAAAAGTAGAGAATCTAATGCGGTAATTCTTAAATTGACGCATTTAAAATTAAAAATTGAAAAGTTTCAAATTCAAAAGTTTAATATTTTACATTTTCAAACTGAAAATTTAATATTTTAAATGTCAAGAGCTTCAAAATTTTCAATGGTAAAATCTTAAATTAGAAGCCATAAGAATTAAACAATTTTTATTTCGAGACCTTCAAAAAAGAAAATTTTCAAATGGAACAATTTTACGTTTAGGGCAATCAAAATTGGGAAATTGTACAATTTGGAACAATTTAATTTTTAAACCATACATTTTTCATGCATGAATTAAACATTGTACATTTTCAGAGTGGCCACTCAAACCTCAACAAAAAATTCCAGGTTATTTCACGGGTTTTCCAGTCAAAAAATTACATTTTTCCCGATTGAAACTTAAGCGTTTATATTAATGATTATTTCATACTAATTGCTTAAGTATATACATTTTGAAAATAATTAAACATTTCAGAACCAACTAAGATGAATTGTCAAGAAGAGTTGAGTTTTCTATAGTTAAAAAGTCGATTATCTTAGAAAACATTTGTCTTTCAAACCTGAAAATATCAATTTTCGATCAAGAAAGATGAATTTGTTAACAAGAAAGTTGAATTTATAACCAAATGGTTGAAATTTGAACCTACGAATATGCACCTTCAACAAAATAATCGATGTTTCAAACAACGAAGATTAATCTTCGACCAAAAATAGTTGCATTTCAACCAAATACATAGTTGAATTTTCAACCCAAAAGACAAATCTTTTAGAAAGATGAATTTTCAATCCAAAAGAACCATTTTTCTATCCAAGAAGACGAATGTTCAACAAAACAGATGAATTTCCGATCAACAGATGAATTCTGAACCAAAAATATAATAGTAGACTTTTCAATTAAGAGGAATTAACTTTCAACCAAAAGTAGTTGGATTTTCTTATTGGGTTCAATTAAATTCAGTTCACATTTAGGCGAAAAAAAGAGAAAAAGGGGAATTTTCTGGAAAACGAGGGGGAGGGGAGTTCTTTAAAAAAAGGGGGAAAGATGGGATTAGAGAAAACAACTGATGTTATTTCAGAATATAAATTGTGACGTTTCGCAAGAAGAGGGCCCATTTTGCCAATCCTAATATAGGAGATATAAATTCAGGTTACCTATGTCATTTTATTATGTTAAATGTATAAAAAGGATGTTTTCGTTCACAAATATGGAAGAAAATTTAGTTTTTGAGCGATCCATCAACACATGCTTTAAATTCTTAAACATATAGTATAAAAGGAACAATTATTTTTGAACGAAACATTAACTTCAAAATCTTAAACATGACATGATCTTCGATATTTTAACGGAGATGGTTGGTTAAACTTAGTAGAATCCGAAACACAGTTTGTTTTAAATGCCAGACGAAATTTATTGTAAAAGTAAAAACAAATCTGCCATATACCCGATTTTCAACCGAATTCTCGGCTATATCCTGGTGCCAACCTGAATTTAAGTACTTTTGATTTGCAATTGTCTAATTCTCCAAATCTTAACTTTAATTTATAATAATTTATTAAATAATTTTGATTTTTCCAATCTAAAAATTATTGCAACTTGAAAGTTTTCTATTTAAAGTTCTTCTTTTCATTGTTTGAAACAAATTTGTACAGTTTTGAAGGATTCATTTGAAAGTTATTCAATTTCATACGCTACAAGTTTAAAATTTTCCAATTAAAAAAAAAGCAGTTTAATCTCACAGTATTTCATGCTCGTATAATATCAAGTGAAATTGAAAGCAGTTAGATAAGTTTTTCTAATGTTACTTGATCAAAAAATACACTATTGGCATTTCTAGGCTTTTTCCTGGTCTCAAAAAATCCCCGGTCATTTCCCGGTTTCCTGGTCCAGTGCTGACGCTCTATATGAAACGGACAGTAACTACAAAATCAGTGAACGGAGAAAATCGAAGAAAAATCTTGAATCTAGTTTTCCTTATTCCGCTTCATTTGATAGATATTTGAATAATTTTTCTACTGCTATTTGGTAATTTCAGTGCGATCTATCCATTTATGAAAAAAATAATTAACAAAAGTTTTTAATTAATATGCACAAATGCAGATGATACCGAAATTCCAAAGCGCTTCTACGATGGTAGTTGCTGCCTTCTTCCATAGTTGATGCAGGGAGACTCGGCGACTTCTAATGAAGACGACAGCAAGTGGTAGATGCTGCCTTCTTGCGTAGAAGTCGGCATCGAATGAAAGCGCTAGTTTCCCATATTGTGTTGTAACTCCCGATTTTTTGCAGATGATGCCTTTTCTCGTCGAAATATTTTTCGAGACTTGTATTTGCTGCCTTTTAAGCTGATAATTCAATAAATCATTTAAACAATATTACCCATTTAAAGAATTGATTTCAACAAATCATATAGATCTCTCTTCAATGATTCTGCCGTAGAATGGCAGACTGACCATCCTAAGATTTCTAACTGTCCTGTGTTTTTTCGATTAAAAAAGGGCGTCTTTTTATACCATTATAATGTTAAAAAATCATATAAATTGGCAAAAGATTTTTTTCCCGCAAAAACATTGATTTATGTCCATTAATGCAAAAAGGATACCCGTACAGACGTTTGCAATACTTTCGTGTGGGTAGGCTCGAATGAGTATAGTTGGTCACATTCAAATCAAACTGGTGCGTCAAAGGTTCGCACTCAGAACGTGGGATGTAGACAAATTGAATAAGTGTCTACACACTCTGTTGTCTTTGACCACTGTATTTACATCGAAGGTTGTTCACTCTCAAAACGCGACAATTGTAAGATCACTTAAGTTCGAATGATCTCAGAAAAATATCAACATAATTTCATATTAATGAATCTACTTGTATAAGTAATAATTACACCTTAAATAGACTTGTAGCCCTTAGTCCTTAATAATTAAAAAAAAAGGTTTTTCAAAAAAGACCGAAACACAAATCAATAGCTAGATTGTTCCACTTTTCCGAACATGCAGAAAATTGCATACCTGCCTTCCTACCTGGAGATAATTAACTCCAATCGATCTTCCGAGGCTCTGATCGATATTCTAAAAACTCTCTTTTTCCATCCAGCGGAATGATAATTTGGGAGTCTCTACAAGGAGAAATCGGAGTTTCACCTGATTGTTTTAGCTACGGGGGTGAGAATACATTATATTAACGAGCAACCTACCTGTACAAAACGAAGACAAGATTAACGACTCCTAGATATTAGTGGTCGTGACTTGTCGGGACTATTTAAAGTTAAACGAATGTTTGTTTCCTGCCTATCCCGCATTCTCGTCTCGCTATTCTTTTGGTATAGGAGACCCTGGACTCAAGAGTTCAGGTCCGTTCGCAACGCTCTTGGCGCCATGCAAACATCCCCAAGGTGCTAGAGCGCTAAAGGACCTAAAAAGGTACCGAATGAGGAATTAGTTCCATGAAATTGGAACCATTAGTGAATTATTATCACCTAACAACTTTTTCGGTATATACCCATACAATGCCTTCTCTAATGTTTGAAAGGATCTAAATAGGATCTAAATATTTAACGGAAAATTCAAGTAACTTGCAAAAATCTCGAAAACTCATCTCAACTAATGTCTAGACTAGACGGTTTGACAGAACAAGATAAGTCTGGAAGTATCTGGATTTTCAAATCGATAACTGTATAATAGCATAAATAAAGAATAAAGGAAGGAGCCCAAAGACCATCCATTTGGCAACTGCATAGCCTTATATCATGAGGACATAAAAGCTTACCACTCGTTGCTTGGAAATATAATAGTACATAGGTCACCTTAACAACCATTACCCGTATACTGTGTATTGCGATTCTAAAAGGCAGACCCTTTGATAGGAACATTTCCTATTCCATTTCTGGACCATTCCTTGCAAAGCATGGGTTTCTGCCTAACCGGACACTAACAAATTGCATGGTTTTCAAAATACTGAAAACTAACTGCCAACTGATGACGTGCGAAGCAAGCCGACAAAGAGCATTGAAAAGGTTCCATGGATTTTTCGTATTTCTCAAATTTGCGGCGAATTATGAACCAGAGCTTCCGTTTTCTCTTATTTCCTGTCTTGCGGTATACAACTTAGGATAAAGCGGGTGTATCTCTTGGACACCACGCCTCGATAGACAGTGGGCCTTGAGGTTTTGCAGTTTTGCACCCTCCTTTCTTCGCGAACGTGGGTCTGATTGTGCGTGGGGTACAAAGAAAGACAGAGCCGCTATAAATTTCGGAGGCGCAATTTCTCCACGCGTCTTCAGGCCTGTGGTTGACATTTTTGTAAACAGTCCGACGAATCGGATGAAAGACGGGCTAGCCGTTGAGGGTATAGTTAAGTGTAAGCCGCAAGGAAATATTGAACAGTAAGAGAAAGAGAGAAAGATAGAGAGTTATAAGGAGGGGGGGGTGGAGGAAGAAGCACAATACAAATAGAAGAAAAAGACAGACATAGAGTGAAAGAGAAGGGAAAAAGTTATGTGACGCGAAGGGGGCAGGTGGGATGGAATAGCGGGCGCCGGCTCATACATGCTCTATTCAAAGGAAATTTATGTACCAGAAGCATAAAGCCACTATACCGCATCACAGCCTAAACCATCCAAAAGCAATCCAAGCCACCGTATCCGCAAATGCTCAGTCTCGCTTCAGTCTCAGCTTTCCTTCTGGATATATCCAACGCTTAAGTGGGCTTACGTACTGATATTTACAAAGAATAAGAATACAAATTTCATGTTCTTTAACCGAAAATTGAATTTCTAACTTTAATAAGAAAAAATCTTCTAATTGGCATTGACATGATTTATAGTTGTAACGGTAGCTCACTAAAGTGGCCAAATGTACAAGAAAAATAGCCGATCAAGATCTTTCGGTGAGCTACGTGTTCATAGTGCACCATGCGCTATAGAAAAAACTATGTATACATACACGGTTTGCAAATGCCTTTATGTAAGTGAATGTTCGTATAAGCAGGTCTTGCAAAATGAGAGAACGAGCGAAACATGATCGACTGATTAGATAAACTGGCTACTGTACGAGTTCTTTACCCTACGGGGTTCCCGGAAAAGAAATGAACCCTAAGATGAACGTGAGGAGTGGACAGCCTAGTTCTAAAGTCTAAGAACGAAATTCATGAAGAGTCTGGTCTTCACATTTAATAACCGAACTTTTTTTTATCCAGAACTGGATCATTGTTGACATAATCTGGACAATTTACACTTACAGCACTTTATATAATAGAAAGGAGATTAAGAACCTAGTTCCTGAGAAGAGAAAATTTCAGCGTGACATATGGCCCTCTTGCAGGCGCCAGCGCAATAGCATCAGCAACAACAGATGAAGAAGAGACGGAAAAGGAAGGCGTTCCAACGAAACGAAATGCAGTGTCGGTGGCAGATAAAATCTCCGAAACCAGGATCAGTAATATTTTACGAAGTCATCGAAGTTGTTCGCCAACTTCGGCATAAATTATGTTCACCCTCTCTGTCTCCCTGCACTTCTCCGTCTCGCTTTTACTTATTTTGGAGGCGAAGTCTTCAGTACAGAAGTAAAGAGATAGAGGAAGAAATGTGAGAGGTGGAGATTTCTCCAACTCCTCCTAAACCCGCAGGGCGTTAAACAAATACTGGTTCATAATCACGCGGAACATCCTACTTCAAAATAAAAGCACTAAGATAATGTAAGGATGGATGTAACAAACAAAAAATTGAAACAAATTGAATCAAATTTTTGATCAAATTCACTCAGATGATGAAAATCGGGATACCCACTCAAGAATCAGAAGAAAACAGCTTCCCGATCATTTTTCAAAGTTATTTAAATTTTGAAAATTGAAATATATACGTTCAAAGTTGAATAATTTCAAACTCAAAAGTTTAATAATGTGCAAAATTAAAGCATACCAAATTAGACAACATCCAAGTTAAAAAGATTTAAAATGGTACAATTCAAAAGTAGAATCTATCAAAACTGAAAAATGTTCATTCAAATGTTTTTTTTTCAATGTTTCATCAAAATTGTCTCCAAAATAAAATGTTCGTTCTAAAATGTGTCAATTTTGTGCATTTTTAATTAAGGGGAGAGTCGGATAGTACCAGCCACTTAAGTCTTTTTATTAAATAATCTAGCCGGTATCGATGAAAATAGCAATGTGAATCGTTAATTTTAAGGTTGGTGCTTTTACTAACAACTCGAAAAAGAATCTTAGTTTATTCGAATTTAAATGCAGTAACTTTATAATCCTTCATAAACATATTTGAATTGGAATCAAACAATGTTGAATCTTCAAATCTAAAAATTCGTATAATAATTATAAGAATTTTTAGAGATTCTTAGTTTATTCGAATTTAAATGGAGTAACTTTATAATCCTTCACATATTTGAATTAGAACCGAACCATGTTGAATTTTCAAATCTAAAAATTCTTTTAATAATTATAAGAATTTTTATATTGAATTTGTTGAATTTTAAAATATAAACATTCTTATAATAATTATGAGAATTTTTATATTTGAAAATTCAACATTGTTTGGGTCCAATTCAAATGCTATATCAAGAATTATAAAGTTACTGCATTTAAATTCGAATAAACTAACATTCTCTTTCGAATTGTTAGTAAAAGCACCAACCTTAAAATAAACGTTTCATATCGCTATTTTCATCGATACCGGCTAGATTAACTAATAAAAAGATTTAAGTGGCTGGTACTACCCGACTCTCCCCTTAATTAAAAATGCACACAATTTACAAATTTTAGAATGAACATTTTATTAATGAGATTACAACTTTAAATGTAAAATTTGTAATTTCTAATGTTTTAATTTCGAGTAGACTCGGTTTGAAAATGTTCAATTTAAATTTTTATGTTTGAAGTCCTGGAAATAAACATTGTTCAGTTTTGATTGCTTCTACTTTGTAATTGTACCATTTTTAATCTTTTTAACTTGGATGTTGTCTAATTTGGTATGCTTCAATTTTGTACATTATGGAACTTTTGAGTTTGAATTTATTCAACTTTGAACATATAATTTCCAAGGCCTTGTTATGTCTGAGATTCTTTTTTGAATATATCAAATAATAATTTTTGTAGTTTTGAAGTTCAAATTTTGAAAATTTAAATAACCTGGACAAATGTTTAAAATCCAAGAAAAATAGCGGAAAATAATCGGGAAGCTGTTTTCTTCTTATTTTTGAGTGGGCATCCCGATTTACATCGTGTAAGTGATTTTTATCAATAATTTGATTCAATTTGTTTAAATTATTTGTTTTGTTACATCCATACCCACATTGATCTTCGTGCTTTTATCCTGAAGTAGGATGTTCCGCGTGATTATGAAAAAGTATTTGTTTAACGCCCTGCGGGGTTAGGAGAAGTTGGAGAAATAAAAGTTTCAAACAATTCCAATAATATTTGCCAAACTTATGATGATTTATTTCCTAAACAGTAATTGACTTTGGGGACAACATTTTCTTACTTTGTCATACTTATTATTAAAATTACTCATCTGATGAAAAAACAGAAAATTGAAAAAAGTACCATCTCGTCATTCTCTACAAGCCTATATTTAAAAAAGATCAATTTTGTGACTGCTAAAATTTTCGTCTCCGGAGACGTTTGGACAAGGTCCCGGAAGCTTGAATTACAACATTTTCATATCGACATGGGCACTATGCCATCATTTAGTGCTAATTTATGCTGCAGAAGCCAATTTTGACCCACTGTTCTAATTTTACCTGCTGAAAATGTATTTTGAGAAATATACAATTCCATTTTCCAGCAAAACTATACGAGATACGAAAAAAATGTTGAGAAACAAAATTGTTCATTTTAAAATCGGTCTACAAATTTTCTTCAGACCATTTTTTTTTGTTTTAATTGTGAAAAATAACATTAAAAATGGAAAATTGAGATTTTTTGCATAACGACACAAGCTATTATAAAATTTTCAATGCTAAATTGTTCGCTTAAATAACATCTACAAATTGGCTTGAAATCATTTTTTGATAATACACGTAGTTTGCGATTTAATCGCGAAAAATCAGAATAAAAATCACCAATTTTAATTCATGGAAAAACGACTCAAGCTAGGTACAATTAAATGCTTAACGGCAAACATTTTTACTTAAAACAGAAGTTCCGGGCACAAATGATTATTTCAAGACAACTAATACGTGCTTAAATATTCAAAATTCAAATTACCGAAATTTGATATCAAGAATAGTTTTCGAGTTTCACATACTGAGTTAGCTGAAGCCAGCATTACTACACGTTTTTGGTAAAAAAAAAGTGCCCGGATTTTCTCCATAAAACCAACCCAGAGCACTTAATTAGCACTAAATTCCTGTACAAAAGAGAATTTTATACCACTAATAGTTTCCGTGTTTCACATACCAGAGTTGTGGCTTCAGCTGAAGCTGGCATTACTACATGTTTTTGACCAAAATTACCCGGCACAAAATTTTGTTTCTACAAGATAAATTAGCACTAAATAAGTATTAAATTATGGCATAGTGCCCATATCGATATGACAATGTTGTCATTCCAGCTTCCAGGACCTGTTTAGACAATAATTTCGCCCGTTCTCGAGCGCTGGTCGAGTTTCTCGATCCAGACCCTCAATTATTATGTCTTTTTGACCTAACGTAGAAGAATCATATAAATCGGACATTTATATTCAAAAAGCCAAGATATTTTATCATAAAACTTAGGATACAGTAGAAGGGTCTTTCTAAAAGTAAAAAAAAATCATAAACTGAAAACTCACCACCGATTAATATATAACAATTAATTTTAAAATGGTGTAAATCAACTTGTTAACGAAAACTGACGTGCAATTTGAATATTTACTTCCAAATTTGCTTCCAAATTCCATTCAGTTGCCGAACCTAACCATGATTTTTTCATGTCAATGAAAACTTCAATAATCATATTTCATTGAATTGATAGAAGTCAAAAACTATTGTAAAAATTCTTTAGTGGATAAACATAACTTCCTGGTAATGAAAAAGTGTTTCTTGTTCACTCGTATTCGAATTAGTATAGCTTATGTCTTCAAAATTTTCTGTTGGTACAATGAGAAATATGATGTTTTTTTTTAATTTAACATAAATTTACAAATATAAATGTAATATATGTAGTATTATGGAATTCTCATGAAATAAGTAATCTTCTCAACTCTTTTCTGTATTTTATAAAAACGTATTTAAAACTTTTTGCCAGATATTATTATAATCTATGCGTTGCGCATGTTTCTACTTAAACACTTTAATGTGAAATTATTCGATCTTAATCGTTCTGAAATAGAGCAATTCCATGTCAAATCATCTGAAGAATTTCAGTTATTGTTAGTCATTTTTATGCAAATTTTAGTATCCGTTCACTTAGGTGCTGAAAGAAACACCCTAAAATAATTTTTGAAAAATTCAAAAAACTTTGGAGATATTCAAATTCGAAAATGTTTGTCTTTTTTTATGAACTTTTATAACTTTGGTGATTTTAATGCTATTAAAATCTGTAGTCTGTATTGAATTCTTATAGAGATTTCCAAGATTTCGTTGAGATTGCCGGGAGTTCCGAGATTTCCGAAGCTGCTTGCGATCAGAGCTCACGTGGGATTATATGAACTCGACTAAACTCGGCGACCTCCGGATTCAGTCGGCTGTTCGTACCACGCATAGAAGCGTATGTGGGGATACTCCACACACCTCACCTCTGTCCACATTTTGTCACAGATTTCCAAAAGATTTCTCACGAATGCTAAATTGCTGAGAGATTTCAAATACAGTAACGTCCAATTTGGGGCTGTCCTTGGACCTGACCTACCCAAACTAAACCGGATTTAGCGGAACTCCGAACGTAAACAGTTCATGTTTTGTCACGCCTTCTTGAACTCCGGACACCCCCCGCAGCTCTTGACAAGCCTACCCGCGGCGCTGCGTCAATTCTCGGAATCGGTAAATCCGGGAACATTGAATTCGAGTTCGACTGTAATTCAAAAAATCTCAGTGTTCAGCCAGAATTCGTAAGGTGTATATCCTGGGATCAGTTGAAATCGTGTATGTGTAACTTCGCAAAAACTAAAGTAGTGTTGAATCGTTTTTGCTTAGTGCTGCATTTTATTCATAATCAAATAATTTAGACAAACAATATCAAAAGCTTTTTTGTTTTCTTGCCAGAATCGCAAGAGATTTTCAATGGAAATCAAAAGGAAATGAATTTTTTTCCCTAACATTATTTTAAATAAACCTTTTTCGAGACAAGACACAATCATTTTTCAAAAAAGAGCATACATTTTTACAACGCAAGACTTGCATTGGTTCATGCTTCGTAAAAAAAGAGTTTCCGCCGGTTAATATAAGATTTAATTTTACCGAAAAAAAATAACTCTAAGATCATAACACAAAATGCATAAATTTCTCAAATTTAAAAAAGAGTTGAAGAGTGACGTTAAAAAAGGATATATATCCAAGATTATAACGATTTTTCAGAAGATACAAAAAATGTTTTCTAGGTACTAAGAATACTGAGTTGCTGATTTGACACATTATAAGTTTGGTAGGAAAATATCATTAAATTACGAGAAAATAGAGGAGTCATTTATCAGGCTCGTCAGGAATGGTCAGGATGTTCAAAAATCGTCAGAACATCCGATCATTTGTGACGATTCATAACATTCTATATAGTTGGGGAGACGCACATTTTTTCAACTTTGGTCGGTGATTAAAAATCCAATTTTCATTTTTTTTGTTCATATAAATATTTTTGCTGTTGTCCAGTGTACGCGGAATGTGAGGGGGTGAAAAAATGGTCGCTTTTCTGGTTAGTCAAAAAGCTCCTTTATTGAGATATTATTCCAAATATGTTTATAAAAATAAACATATGAAAAACGTTTCGCTTGATTCGATAACATGCATCATCAGTTTCGTAAAAGTTTTTTTTATTCTAAGTACACAAACAACCATCAACTGTTCCTAAGCAGAAGACAGATAACAAAAAACATGTAAAACATGTTACATTTATGAAGAGCAAACGAAATTAGTAAGGGAACCAAAAAGTGGTAAAAGAACCGAAAGAGAGAGAGCATACCTGTGGATTGGGAGGGAATTTCAGAAAATTTTAAACATTATGGTGGAATACTTACATACAGTGTACCCAATGCACATATATAACTAACAAAATTTAGATGGGTCGAAGAAAGTACTGACAGAGAAAACTGAGTGACTGAAATTTCTGAAATTCGGTTCAAAGTAAGCGGAACATATAACTGTGTATCTAGTGATATCTAATGGAGGAACTGATATGGCGGATAAGGTCAGATATAAAGGTATATAAAAGAATTAAAAGGATAGAAAAGAGCGCTCGAAATTTTCATGGTGAAACAGTAACACGATAAAGAGAAATAAAAAATTGTGAAACGTCTTAAGTATTTTTTATCAAATCAATATAAAAATTACTAATATTTCATGTATCATATCTCAAATTTATTGGGTTTTAAATTTTAACTATGTGAAACAAATAACTCTTTCACTTGGGATCAATTTTATATTTTCTAATACGTACATGAACATATCTCTAAGAATGACCAATATAACAGCTATCACAGCCAGAACAGTAAATAAAATAAATAATATGTGTTTCGTTATCTTTTTTTAATATGATATTTTAAGTTACCGACACAATTGAATATATTATTTTCGGATTGAAAAATTGGAATGATCTTAAATTTGATAAGAGGAATTTTTGAATTTAGACAAAACTCAGCAGTGAAAGGAAGAACTACAAATTAGCATTCTTAAATTTAATAAGATCCAATCTTCTGTTGACATATTTATCAACAAAAGGAATTGGATTATCATTAATTATCTAAAGTTTTTTCGACTATCTGTATATTAGCATTTGTACAATTGTTATGTGATAACTCAACAGCTCTATCTACCATGGCATTGATAACACTAACTTTATATTTAATATCAGAGTATGAGAGAAAATCCAATCATCTACCCGACCACATGGATTTCCTAACCAATTTGTGATGACACATTTATCCTTTCCGATGATCGTAAGGTCTAAGAAATTTATTTTATTGTTTCCTTCAATTTCAACTGTGAAGTAAGTTTTGGGTGATAATTCTTAAACCTAGTAACAATATGATCAATTTGATCATCAGGGATACAGGTGAAGATATCATCAACATGAAGAAAAAAGAATCTGAAACCATAAGGAATTTGTGTAAGAGTTTTTTCGTCAATTAGTTCAAGAACCAAGTTGGCAAGAGCTGGTGAGTGGGAGATCTCATGGGGATGCCAAACGTTTGTTTTTAAACTTCGTCCTTGAATTTGCAATAGGAATTTTTTTGAACAGAATTTAATTGAAATTGCCATAATGACATTTAAAAATTTTAATTCTTTCGGAACCCTATCAGTGGGATCTTATGTATTTCGATATAGGTTTTTTTATCATTAGGAATATTATTACAGTTTTCAATTACATGATGACCATAGCCCTATTCTTATCTTCTTCTGTGATAACAAGATCTTTATTTTGAGATAGAAAAACTTTTAGCTGCAAAACTTGATCTTGAAAAATCTGATCCTTCGTTGGAGTGAAAGGGTTGCATAAATATTTTTGTTCTGACTTAGGTTTTATGGCCTTGATAAAACTCACAAACATAAAGGGTATTCCAATAAGACCAGTTATCGCTTTCTATAATACACTACATTACAATCTTTCAACATTTTTAGCTAAATCTATTCAAAACATTTTATAGAATTTTTCATTAAATATAGCTGACATTTTAAAAATGAAATTGATAATGTCATTATTCAAAACAATCATAAAACATTGTCTTCGATATTAAGCCAAAGTATGCAAGCATTTCTCATACTCTTATAATTAATTACATATACATGAACTGGGATGAGATCTCTCAACATACTAATATTCCAAAAACTAAACTTTTACTACTAATTGAACTCCAATGTATACCCATGGGATCTCTCATTTCATGAGCACTTGCCAACTTGGTTCTTGAATGAATTGAACAAAAAACTTTTACACGAATTCCTTATGATGTCAGCTTCTTTTTTCGCTATGTTGATGATATCTTCACCTGTATTCCTAATGATCAAATTGATGAAATTTTTACTAGATTCAACAATTATCACCCAAAACTCAATTTTACAGTTGAAGTTGAAGAAGTCAATCAAATAAATTTCTTAGATCTTACTATTATCAGAAAGGATGAAAATGTCATCATCAATTGGTTTAGGAAACCCACGTGGTCGGGCAAACGTTTAAATTTTCTGTGATACTCAGATATTAAATATAGAGTTATTATCATCAATAACATAATTAATCTCGTGATCGATAGAGATCTTAAGTTATCACATAACAGTTTTAAAAATGCTAATAAAAATATAGCGGAAAACAGTTTGAAAATTAAAGATTATCCAAATCCTCTCGTCGATAAATTGTCAACGAAAAATTAGAGCCTATTAAATTCAAGAATGCTACTCATCCGCCTCCTATTACACAAAGTAAAATAGCCTACAATCTTAAAAGATTTGTAGTAATTCCTTTCGCTGCTGAGATTTTTCGAAATTTAACAATTCTTCTTTAAAAATTAAAGATCACACCAATTTTTCAATTCGAAAAAGACATTTTCAATTATTTCGGTAACTTAAAAGGTCCTATTAGAAGAGACAATAAAACACCTATTATTTGTTTCATTGACCCCCGAGTGGTCAATAAAAACTGCTGTCCGAAACTCGTAGTTCCAAAAAATTCGACACTTCTCATTCTGGATAATTGACTCTTTATCTTGCTCGACGCGTTTGGAAGGGCAGGATGACGGCCAACTCTGTGAGAGCGACAAAGATGGTAGTAAAGCACTCTTAGGGCTGCATTGCGGCTGTAGAGATACGTCGTTCCCGCGTGAGTGAGACACCTGGATATTATGTGTTCTAGGTACTCAGCGTGTGGATGACATGCTCTGCACCAATCGCTTGGAACTTCTTGACGCAAAATGCAGCTGCAGTATACTAAGGTGGAAATTACATTATCCTGGCACGCGAAAACGTAACCCTCTGCGCCTGAAGTAAGTCCGGATGATTTGAGGAAAACCTACGTTAGCTTTGTCGGCAAAGACTAATCTGCTACATTTCTGAAAAAGTTTAAGTGCCATTTTCCTTTCGAGGAGCTGTTGGCGGAAGTTTTCAACCTCTGCTTTCTTTACTTGGGCTTTTGAAAGTAAGGCCAAGGGTATCGGCCGCCTGCGCCGCGGCTTTGTAAAAGATCGCTTCTTTGCCAATCATCTCGTGATTTCTGATAATTTTTAGGAGAGGATCTCTTCCATTTACGACGAACTGAACTATACCCAGAATAATTTGGCTACAGAGACATTGGAGATTTAGAAGTCCACGCCTGTCTTGATGGCGTGGGATGTATAATTTTGTCAACAATGTGCTGCTTTGCTTGTCAGCAGCTTTGACTTTTTCAGTGTATGATCGTAGATCCTCAGCTCGTGGACGAAGTTTCAGATACTTTTCGTAAGCGACCTACTAGATGTTAAGTAGTCAATCACACACTGAACAGGGACGCATTCTGTCTTACGCAGCCAATCTTATTGTTCAGTTGATACAAGCGCCTTTTGGTCTTTTGATCCATCGTCGGGTTTAGCCTTCGATTTGAATTAGCCAAAGCCATCGCCTTAATGTCGCTTCCTCCTCTTCGTCTGCGGCATGTTCATACAGCGGTTGGGAAAGCGCTCCGCGTACATATCCTTTTTTCGAAAGTTAGACTACTGGATTTCGCAATGATTGATGCGAAACGTGCTAAAGCTCTGGGTGTTTCTGGAACCACAGAGGGTACATACGCGCCATAAAGCCTCGGTGAACAGTGATATTGCGGGCATCGTAGCAGTCCAATAGGTCAGCCTTGTGTGGATTCGTCCATTCAGTGTCAGCGCTTGGCTGGTCCGCCTTCGTTTTTCCATCCAAATTATTTTCAGCACCCCGAGCTCTAGGGTGATCGGTACTATTTGCCGAGCCATAATAGGGTGCTCTGCGCGTTCGGTCGCTTTGAACAGCATTTACAACTTTACATTCTTGCAGAGCTCCGCATGTAAGGATAAGGCTGCATACTCTTGGTGGTCGCCGGGTATCCCAGAGTCACCGCTGCAAGACACCTCACCTAGGTGCCATTCAGTTTTCGGCACGATTGTAACGCCTCCGCGACAGTTAGGAAACTAGGAATAAAATCAAAACCTCAGAGCAACAACACCGCCTGTCATAGATGTAGAAGTGATACGCCTTGGAAGAGGAGAATCGAGAACAAAATCATCAAAATAAGATGCAAGCTGGGCAGACTAACGCAATATGGGCCAGGTAACACAACTCAGAAACTGACTCGTTACTTGACGGACATACTTCGTTCACACAATATTCCGCCCACAATATCAGTCGTTATAATGGACGAATTGAATTACTTCTTCCGACAGAGTCTAGTCTCCTGCCTGCCAGGCTGCGCATATACAAGAACTCTAACGTCAGAAAAGATCAGAATAAGGCCTTTAGGGCAGATGAGTTGCGGTTCTACCGGGAAATGAGAAGAGATTTTGAGGGAAAATAACGTAGGTAACTTGGAAGCAGCGTAGCTCGACCTTGGAATGGGTGTCGCATGTGGGTCATTCTAGAAATGGAGGTTTTCAACATCACAACCTCCGATATTTATGCACGGATTATTGACTAGGTGCTATCAGGACATGCTTGATCACCCAGCCTCCACGCCCTCTTTTATGACAGAAGGCATCCCGGACATCCTTCCGAAAAAATCCGAAGCCCACAGTGCATCGGCCTTTCGACCGATTGCCTGTCTTCCAACTCTAAACAAGTGCCTAACATCGATCATCTCGGACAAAGTCTACGCTCACTGTGAAGCTAACAACATCCTTACAGAAGAACAGAAGGGATGTGGTCGCAGCTCTCCTTGAAACAAGGAGCTGGTAACAATTGACATGTTGTCGTGAAGCAGGCACAAAAAAAATTTGAACCTGCACATGGTATACATTGATTATAAACATGCCTTTCTCTTGGTACCACATGATTACTTACTTGAGATTCTCCGGAAGTACAAGATCTATGGTGTTCTATGTATGGTTCTGTTTAGCGCTAAACCCACTCAGCAGGACCATCACGTGATATGGGTTCAGCGTAAAAAAAGGCAGGATGGGATGCAATCTTACACACCTGCTTTATATTAATGACCTGAAAGTGCACGCCAGCTCGAGGGTAAAATTGAAAAAAATTAATTTGGGCTAGAAAAGTGTAGAGAACAGCACTTGAAACGGGCCGTGGTAAACGCGAAACCTGGGCTTGATAATCCGGCGCTCATTGAGCCAATGTCAAAGAATGAGCCGTACAAATATATAGACATCCTACAGTCAATGGGACCCTGTCACTCTGCTGTCAAGGAAAGGCTTATCAGCACCTTCGTCAATAACCTGAAATCCATATTGTAAACTAGCCTCAATTTCACCAACAAGATTAAGGTCCTTAACAGATACGCGATTCCGCCCATCACCTACTCTTTCGGTCTTATCAAATGGTCTAATACCGAAGATAAAAATTTGAACAGAACCATCCGCGTGCAGATGACGAAATATAGAATGCACCACAAGAATTCGGATGTGAGAGGATAGTCCTAACACGTTGTTGGGTAGGCACAGGTTTATTGGATGTCCATCAGTTGTGTGCATCGCAGTCCAGACAACTGTATAAGGTGAATAAGGTGAATAAGGTAAGACTTACACACCTCTGAATCTCGCTGATTTGAATGGCACGAATATCTATGCTGCCCTCTTGAACAGATTGCACGAAAATGTAGACAGAAGTTATTACACGAACAACATTCGAATGTACAAGATTAACCCAATGTAGATAATGTGGCATCCAACATGTGGCTATGGAGTATCGGTGCCGATCATGTGGTGATGCCAATGAAACCATCGAGCACATCATTGATGGCTGAAGAAAGTTAGTTCGTTACGAGTTTACTTACAGACATAATGATGTTGCAAAGATCGTACACCAGCAGATTGTCTTGAACCTGAATTTACTGCAGGAATGGATGCCGTTTTAAAAGTACATCCCAGTGGCTGTCCTGGAAAATGAGAACTATCGCCTATACTGGCGTCAGCCGTACCTTGTGTTTGATAAGCAGTCACAGTACGTCAAAGTAAACGACGTGACAATTCCTCTTAACAGAAACATCCAAAAGGGGTATACGACTGAGATCCAGAAGTATAGCCCACTAGGGCAAGAAATCATGAAGGTGTGGCAATTGAAAAAGGTTACTGTTCATCTTCTCGTGATTTCAGCTCCGGGAAACGTCCACGCGAGGCTAAAGAGTCACATGGAGAATCTAAGGATTGATAGGGTGCTAGCTGCAGTCCAAAAGGCAGTTTTACTGAACACCTGCCACATACCCACTGGGAGCAACTGTCATCTAAAAAATGGCATCGGCTCCCAGTAGGACCGCGGTAAATGCGGCTTTCAGGCACCGCCAGGTATGTATAGGTCTCTCCAGTGTTAAGATGTCTAATAACACTTATATCCACAAGCTCAGGGTCCTTGTTAACGCCAACAATCTTTCCTTTCTTCAGAAGAATTTTGGCACATTTATCCAATCCGAAGTCCATCCCAATCTCTCCTGTGTACTTCTTGACGATATTTATGGCAGTT
>JAABKJ010001022.1:0-31882 GCA_011634705.1 Andricus grossulariae
ACTCTCAAGCTTTTTTCTGTGATCTGTCTTAAGCTGAAAATCTGATCTGTACATGATCTTCCTGGCATAAATCCACTCTGGACTTCCCATATCTTTTCTTCTGTAATGATGGATATTAATCTGCGCTTACGATTAGTTAAAAATAGAAGCTGTTTATTAATTATTTAAATAATTTTAATAGAAAAATGGACATTTTAACCATTTTTTCAAGAATAGGCTTTATTTTTTTGGCGGAGACAACTAGAAATATCCATGCACACTTTAAACATTGTCTCATCAGCTTCTATCAATGAAAAGACATTTCGAGTTAATTCCGCAAAAAATTAAGTCTATTCATGGAATAATTGTCAAAATGTGCATTTTTTTATGAAATTTTTCTATATATTAATTAATTTTTTTCTGAAAAAAGATCTCCTTTCACTCCGCTGGGATCCGGTCAGGTGCTTTTCCCATTAAACTACTAGATAGATCGAAAGAAGAAACTTTATTTCAGAAAATATACGCATTATTATGCTATATGGTACAAATAAAATTTTCAAAGGAATCTGTATTATCATGAGAGAATAACGGAAATTTTTTAACGTCTTTTTCAGACTAGATGAGAGTTATGAATTGAAAATCATTTTTTAATTAATTTTTTTTCTGAAAAAAAGATCTTCTTCTTTCACTCCGCTGGGATTCGAACCACAGAACTTCTGATTTCCGGTCAGGTGCTTTTCCTATTAAGCTACTAGAGAGATCAAAAAAAGAAACTTTATTTCAGAAAATATACGCATTGTTATGCTAGATCGTACAAATAACATTTTTAAAGGAATCTGTATTATCATTAGAGAATAACGGAACTTTTTAACGTCTTTTTCAGACTAGATGGAGTTATGAATAAAAATAATTTTTTAATTAATTTTTTTCTGAAAAAAGATCTTCTCCTTTCACTTCGCTGGGATTTCCACTCTAGCGGAGTGAAAGGAGGTCTTTTTTCAGGAAAAAAAATTAATTAAAAAATGATTTTTAATTCATAACTCCATCTAGTCTGAAAAAGGCGTTGACAAATTTCCGTTATTGTCTAATGATAGTACAGATTCCTCTAAAAAAATTTGATATAATCAAAAGTTTTTGTCGTCATGAAAAACGTAACAGCAAGGCGTCTTTTGCAAGACATTTTCTAGTTGAGTCCGCAAAAAAATGGAGCCTATTAATAAAAAAAAAGAGTCAAAATGTGCACTCGTTTATAAAAATTGTTTCAATAATTTGTAAATAGCTAATATTCTTAAATAATTGAATGCGCACATTATTATCTATCATATTTAATATAAAACCTATGGATTTTAAATAGTTAAACATTGCGAATCACGAAAAAATGAGTTTTGTTCATCAGTTTGTTTATAACATTAAAACCCACTTTTTCTGTCTAACCCACTGAAATTTTTTATGGAACATTTGATATTGAAACGTTAGATCAATTTCAATAATTTCAAATAAAATAACGAAAAATTAAAAAATTAGAAAATTGCAAATTAATTTATTTTGAATTTAACCAATTTGTAACTGAATTTTGCAAGATTGTATAGCTAATTTTATTTCAAACTTGAAGCTTTAATTCAATTTTAGTATGAAATTATTGTATAAATTCAATTTTAAAGTAACAAATTTTTTAACTTCAGATGAAGATAAAGTTTTTAATTTTCATCTTGAAATATTCAGCTTGAAAACATTATTCAATAAATTCGAAAAACCTGAATAGCCAATATTTAAAACTTTTGAAGAAATAACATATTTCAGAAGCTCGTAGACTACGAAAATGACGTTTGCATTCATTTCACAAATTGCAAATGATTATGGAAAAAATTAATACCTAACTATAATAGACGATTTGTAGAAAAGAGAGATTTTTGCAAAGTCCGTGTCTAGTTTCACCAAAATTTGGTGAGCCCAGGGAGACAGAAAAAGGGCGGCTAGGTTCACCAAAATTTGGTGAGCGTAGTACAAATGTTTTCGGTAAGCCTTATAGACACTTTCTGTTGCAAAAGATATTTTAGTTTCGAGAAGGTGAAATAAAATAAAAACACAGATTGAAGTTAGCTAATTGATAACAATAAGAGAAAATTAATTTGTCTTTGGATAATTAGAATTTCATTCAAAGTAACTTTCAAATGAAGGATATATAATGACTTACTGATGATGCGAATGTCCACCTGGTGACGGTGCAGCTGTTGTCGCAGCCAGAATTCCACACACGAACAACTGAAACGAGACAGTGAATTTCTAATAAATCACGATGCAGTGTGCAGTTTGCCACTTGTTACAAGTATCTCACATGTCTGCCGGCAATCATTCGTATGCACAACATTTCACAATTTCACTATGATTGTTCTTCAGGAACATGTCCTGATCCGTTATTCGTGGGAATTATATCAAATTAATTATATTCTTGAGATGACTGGTCCCAAACAGTTTCCTAATTATTATTATTATTTTTTTTTATAAAGACTAATTCAATTTTTCCAAATCCTACGCATCTGCAAACAATTAAAGTAAGGTAAAACGCCCAGTTATCACCAAGTCACCAGTGATAGCCAACTGACAGATTTCTATGAGAAAAATAAGATTGAAAACAAAAAATGTGCTAAAAAAATTCTTTTAGTCAATTTCAACATTGATAAACCAACTAACGTATATTTTCAACTGTTACAAAGGCTGCTTCTGGTTGCCCCGCAAAATTGGGAGAGTTGACTAGTCATCCCGAATTTAGGGACGACGAGACACTTCGTTCTAAAAAACAAAATTATTTCAGGTGAGACCCGACCAAAGCAGAAAAATGTTTAAATTCTTACGCCAAGACAGAAGATAATAGTAGGATTCTAGTTTTGCTAAATACAGAAGGAAGTAAATGTTACTTACGGGGAAATTGTTCCGTACTCAAAATTGATTTTAATTACTGGAACAATTATTGAAATGGAATTTTACGATTTATTTAAAAAATTAATTTGCATGAGTAACTATTCAGAAAATTGCATTTATTATTATTATTACACACTGGTTTTGACAAGAGTTTCTCACAGCGCTCACAAATGAATCAAATCAAAAATGAATAACATCTGATATGTCATTAACCGATGAAGACTGAGCTGGTGATCAGTTGATTAACTCAAATCGTAGTAAGTCAATATTTGGCTAAAATAAAAGTTAAATATTAATCTCGAACTATGAGTGTCTAAAAATAACAATTGTTTTGTTAATGATTTTTTTCATTATATAAGATGTCATAAGATATACAGATTGCTTGAGGGGTCAGCGACTGGGAGTTTTACCTTAATTTCAGTAGAAATGGTATTTTTTTAAATTATGACTAAAGGTTAATGGAAAGTTAAAAAAAATTGTTTTATCTTGCTTAGGAAGTCCGTTTACTGGCGTTAATTAAGCACAGGATGAAAGTGAGGATATGACGATTTACTGAGTAAAACTTTCAATTCCACATCCAAGTCCACTTGAAAAGTCAATCATTTGATATTTAATTGGCTTTTATATGCTGGTTCAATTATTATCAAACGAGCTCAATTTTATCGTAAAATCTTGGGTGAAAGTCAATCATTTTACGCAAATTCTAGTTCACGCTAAAAGTTTTTAAAATGTGTCTTTTTTTAATGAAAGTATTTAATTTAATATAGCTTCACGTAAAAGTCATTTATAAATGTGAGTAGGAGTTTATAACATTTTGAGGGTAATTGGAGTCAGATCTGAATCAAAGTGACTTTTTAAGAACGTATTAAACCTTTTTTTTAGATCAAATTAAAATGATTAATATGTATGTATTATAAAAATATTATTATCTTTTCAATATTTTTTTCAATACTCAGACTTTTTCTTCAAATAAATCTAATAGCCAATCAAATGTTTGGTAGATTTAATAAGATTTTGGTTGATTTATGAACAAAAGTGGGTCGAATCAAACAAATCTGTTTTCAGGATGATTTTTAACCCATAAAATGTTTTCAATATTCCCTGAAGCCTAAATATGAATCAGTGAAAACTGGGTCGCTGAATCAAATCAATAAAAGGCTTCACGGATAAACCTATGAGTTTTACTGTTTACTCAGTTATAACCCTGATTGATTTGCTTCAGTGACTCACTTATATTCTAATTATTTATTAAGGTTTTGTATTCGCCCCATAAAGTGATACCTTTTTGTAAAGTGATACGTCAACCAACCCGTTTTTACACTTTCGAACCATGTACCATGCATTATGGACATGAATACGCGTATCATATCAAATGAGACTATAGAATAAATTTTAATTGAATGTCCGGAAGTTTAATTATAATTAGTTTCAACTATGTAATATGTACTTGTAAGTGTAATGACGATTCTATACGTCAAACTGATTCAGGAAGTTTGGTACGTAAGATAGTTTACCTGGAATAATTCACTGATGCATGAAGTGCAAGTGATAGTAGTTCAAGTCTTTACATTTTTCTTCCGCACTTAATTTATAGGTTCGTATTAAATTTCATATCCATTTCATATAACTTTGTTGAAAAATTGTCCTAATTGTCGTATTTGAATACGTTTTTGATTATAAGTGTTCCTATCTTATGGTATATTATTGTGATTACTTTTCGGAACTTTTTATTTTTTTAATGTGTAATTTTGAATACTTCTAATTTGAGCGAGTACAGATTCAAGATACTTTAACTTTTAAGCTAAAAGCATCTAATTTTAAGAAAATGATAATATTTAACTCATCGGAAATTTTTGCTAGAATTGCTTAAAATTTACACTATCGGTATTCATTTTGCGTATACCTCTTTTTGGGGACTGATAAAGTTCTCTTGATTTAAATTCTATCAGAGCTGAAAAATTTTTTCCTTAAAAAGTGAAAATCTCTCAAAACATTGTACAAAATAAATGTTGCATTCAAAAATAAAAGATCTATTTTTTAAGCAGATAACAAAAAATTAGGAAAAATTTAAAAATATCTTATCGATAGGCAAATTATAATAAAAATTAAATAAATATATTTTAAAGGACTTTTTTTAGAAACTTCATTTCCTTCATTTCCCACCAAAAAAAATATCTTACCAAAAATATTAAATTTTTTCCAACTATTTTATTCCAAATTTATCTTCCTGCAACATGCATGCAAAAAATGCTTATAAATTCCTGCAATTCTGTAGAAATTTTCCTGACAAATAAGCGCCAGAAAGTTGAAAAATTTTGTTGATTTCGAACGCCATTGAAAATGAAAAAAAATATATTTGCACTATACTGGCAATATCTTATCGAAAAATGGTCAAATTGGCTTTACACTGGGCTTATTTTGGACCAACTTTTGAGACCTTTCAGGCTTTTGAAGATAAAAATTCAAGTCGTTTATAATATAATAAATAAATAATTTCTTTGAACTATATATGCAAGATTCGAAGATTTTAAATAGTTAAATACAAAAAGATTTAAAAATCCTAAAATTACCCTATTATAAACAAAATTTTAATAATGAATATTTTAATACACTCAATGAATTCTTTTAACTAGAACAATTTGAAAAAAGTTGTTTCGTCTTTTTTTCTTTTTTTAAATATTTTAGCCTGCAGAACTTATTATTTTGTTAGTTTAAAAAAATATCTTTTATAAAATTGCCTTAAATAAAAAATGTAGCGCTCATATAATTAGTAAGAAAATTAATTTTTATATATTTTACGGTCAACGAAGTATTTAATATAAGTTAATAATAACATGTTTAACTAATTATTGAAGAACATCACCGATGAATACAAATAAAAGTTTGCTTATTTGATAGAAAACTTTTGTATTTTTCATCTATATTTAATTATAATTTTTATAAAGGAGTTAATCGTATCTGCTAGAACTTTAGTTTCCAATAATAATTTTTTAATTTATTTATCTCACATTTTACCTTCTTTTTTGTAAAGCTCTAATAAAAATAATATTTTGACATAATTACTTTTAAGTTTCATATTTAATTAAAGCTCCTTAAAAGAAATTTCTTCAAAACCTGTTTTTAAGATTTTAATTCAAATTGTCATCCAGTATCGCAGAGAAAAAATACTCCATACTCACGTCTTTTGAAGAGAAAAGTACTCACTCACTATTCAAATTTTCACAAACATAAACAAGAAAGTAGAATATCGTTGTTAATCCTTAAATAATTTCCGCAATAATTAAATCGTTGTAGGTTAGCACTTCACTCGTTTTAATAATTTACTATAAATACCATGATGAAAATGGTGAAAAATGATTAATTCGCGGAAATTACATCAAAATATTTGATTATTGAAAGAAATTTTCCTTTGGATAACCGATAATAGGATTTTTAAAATAAATTGTGTTAAATTAATTTTTCTTAAGAAAAATGTAATTTTTGATTAAAAAAAAAACTCACAGCAATGATGTGAGAGTGCATGGTGGTCTTTTCTTTTAGTGATTCGTTTCCGAACGCTGATACAGTTCTGTCTATGGCGGTCAGCGTGTGTTTATAAAGGACTACCCGATGCCAAAATGTAAAGAGTAAAGGGGTGGGAGCGTTACTGTTACGTAAAACGTGAAGAAGGAAGTCGATGGTCTTGTTACGTAGTTGCAACTCCACGTGGTTTACACTTGAGAACCAGTCGTATGTCATAGAGTGAGGGAAACAGAAGCACATTGTTTCGAAATTTATTACTTTTTCCTAATTCAAGTATCCTGTCTTGTAATAATTTAATATTTATGTGCGTATCGCGTACTTCGATATTGCACACATTATCCCGTTCAGAAATTGCTCTACTTAGCCCAATTTAAAAAGGGGCGTTCACAAGGCCTTGCCAAGTACTTCTATTTTAAATAAAAGATGGATAATTATAATCGGGCCTTAATGGGGTTTTGAAATAGGAGCATCTTTAATTATATACAAACATAATCTTGTTGATCCGACCAAAAAATGATTAGATGGTATCTCCAAGTCTGGTTTTCACCAGAGATACCTGGCTATGGCCACACTTCGAACCAGACCTAGTAATTTTTCCTCAATTTTTGTATTCTATTTTTAAGATTATTGACATTAAACTAATAAGCGCATCAACGCAATATTTTAATTAAAGAATCGACTATGTACATTATGAAAGAGCATTACGAAACTTACCTTAAATAAGAAAGTTGTACATAAAGTTAAAATTCCTTTATATAACAATATTATTTATAATTTCACTGAGTTCGAAAAATCACTGGCGAGGAAATAAATGCCATATCGTCCTTAGAGATGATTGGCTTCTTTATCTATTAATATTATATGTACCGGATAGCTACAGATAGGCTTTTCCTAAACCTTCAGCTTTCAAAAGGCTCCAAGAAAAAGTGTCTTTTTAAATAAAAAGTAATGCAAGAATTTTTTCATTACAAAGTAATCTTTATTCTGTATAATTATTATAATTTTGGAAACTAGGGAATTCTTTGAATGAACTGGAAGGGCCCTGACAAGTTTTCCCCAATATGGTTATCATCCAAAAAAGGTTACAAGCCATGTGTGGCCAAAGTCACTTTACTTGACCAGGGCCACACCAGAGCAATCTGGCAAGAACCTTACTAGGCCCAAATCAAGATTTCTGTGCTGGATGTTATTCCATTTTTGTTTTTCAACCCAAAAGGGCTTGCACCTTTCGTTTCTCTTCTGAAATCATTCCAGTCAATCCTCAAGATTAAGTTGAGACTAGAAAGAACAAGAATCGCTTAAAGGATTGTTTCATAATCTTGATGTTATTTTTTAATTTTCAGTTTATAATGAATAGTTTCGTAAAAATAACTCTCAAGTGGTGCTTTTGTAACTTAAACTATGTAATTAGTCATAAACAAATTCTGAAAATTTTTTGAAAATGCCTGAAAAATTGCAGTTTTTCTCATGTTTGTAAACATTTCTTCACTTCAGAGCATGCTACTTAAAATTTGTTTCACCAAAATTCAAGTGCATTAAATTCCCCATAAAACTAAAAAAGCATTTTTTATCTCATATAGATTAGAAAATGCAGCTTTCGAAAATTACAATTTTCTGAAAAATTTGTCGAAAAAAAGTTTAGTTTTAGTTTTTGTGAAATAACATTTTTCCTGTGCCGAAATTATAGCGTGTTGAAAAGTACCCACTTTTATGAAAGTTCGTTAAAAAGTACGTTTTTTTAAATATCGCGTTTTTATTGCAATTTGCGTCGAAAGTCGTTATTATAATAATGAAAATTCATCGAATAACATACAAATCTGAAATGTTTCATTAATTTTATTCCTGAAATATATCCATAAAAATCCTAAAATAAATAAGCCAATTATCATAAGAACAACTTTTAAAATTAATTACAGTAGAAACGCGATATGTAAAAAAACATACTTTTTGAAGAACTTTTATAAAAGTGAGTATTTTTCAACACGGTAAAATTATAATTTAACACTAAAATTGATTAATCAAATTTTTTAAATCAAAAAATAACTTCATCGTCATAATTACCGGTCAAAATATAAAAATGTTTAATTATAAACCTTTAAAAATGAATTGTTGTAAAAGCGCCTTTAAAATAAAAAGTAATCTTGAATGTCAAATGCTAAAAATAAAAAAATTCTACTACGGAACGTTGAAAGTTAAACGAATCCGAACTTCATAGAAAACTGAAAAAAATGTAGTCGTTAAAAATTGTGATATTCAAACTTTTTTATACTCAAACCCTTTCATATTTTAATTATTTTGAGTAAATTTAAATCGTTTAAAGATTAATAATTTTCAAAATGTTAATTATACTTTTCAAAATTCAACCATTTCAAATTTATTTGCAAAATTAAAGCTTTTTAAAGGGAAAAATTGAAAACTTAGCATTGATTAAAAAGTTCAGAACTCTAAAATTGTGACCATTCAAAATTGAAGAAATTTTTCAGTTACTGAAGTTTCAATTTCAGATCGCTTAATTTGAAGATTGCTCTAATTATATAATTCCAATGTTTGAAATTGCACAATCTGAAGCCTGTGAATTAGAATTTTTTTTTTTACAAGTTGAGTTTAAAATGTTTAATCTTTGGAACATTTTCGAATGAAAAATATTTCAATTTTCAATCCGTAGTTCTAAAATCTTCCCATTTTCAAGATTTTAATTTGTCCAATTAGTTTCTTAATTTTTCAATCTTTTGTAATAATCCTGAAGGCATTTAATTCAAAATTGTTTAATTGCAAATTTTTTGATTTGAAAATTGTTTTTTTTTTACATTTGAAAATTTTTTTAAAAATATTCCTGAAATGTATATTATGCAACTATCAAACAATTTAAAGTATTTAAATCTAATATTACTAAATTTAAAGTGACTATTAAGGCTTTCAATATGAAATTTTGCAATATGTCAAACTGACTAATGTTTCAGTAAGCGTCACTGAAATTTCATTAAGTTTTTATTCTGGAAATCATTGAAAAACTACTGAAATCCCAGTAAATAGTCACTGATTCAAATTAGCAATACATGTCGAGTATTTCAAATGTTTTGGAAAATATCGTCATGTCAGATGAAATTAAAACTTCAAACTCGATACTTATCACAACTAGACGAAACTTCACTCGAACGAGAAGATCGTCGCGTCTCGATGATTGTCATGTCTCGATGATTTCTTGAGATTACAAATTCCCATATGATTATGTTTTGAGTAAGGAAATTAATAAAAATAAGGAATTCCTTATTACAAATATGTAAGGTTTGTCACCAATAATCACTGAATCATACTGAATTATCAGTCAAATTCACTGATTCACAAGTGAGACCGGGTTTGAGTAGCCGGCTTTTTATTCATGAATACTGAGAAAAATGTTTAGTTCCAACAATAAAATAATTTTGTATGTATTTGTGCAACAACATTTTCTTGTTTGACCAAATTTTTTTTTGTTTGAAAAACGTTTTATCGAAGGAACAAAAGTTTTGTTGAGCAAATAAAATAAGATTTTGTTATATGCATATTTTTCACAGTGCAAATTCAGCGACAACATTTTTATACTGACTCCACTAATTATCCATAAAGCTGAAATTTTATATCGAGATTGGAATAATAATTTGATATAAAAAGTTATGGCTTTTAGAATTTAAAATGCAAACATTAAACTTTACCTCATTCGATTTTGGTCTTCATTTTTAGCGTCGTTAAATTTGTTGACATTAATCGGTGCCAAGTCCAATCAACCTATTTTTACAGGTGAGACAAAAAACCTTTCTAAAGCAAAACTGTATAACTGATTGAGTAAATTATTTTTTTTTAGGTGGATGGATCAGTTTGATAACCATTGTGTCTACAATAGATAGCGCTACATGTGCATGTAATTCTAAATAAAAATAGTATATGAATTGTGAAGTAAATCATATGAAATATATATTTTTATTTATTTCAGAAAAAAATAACACTATTGAAGCAAACAAAATTTTTAAATATAAATAATTGTTAAAGACCTATAATGACCGTCGACGAATTGTATAAAATGCAATATATTAGAATATGGAAAAAAGTCTCTGATTTTGCAAAAGTTATATTTTATAACCGCCGTCTACAAAATTCTGATTGAAATATGAGATCACTTAATTTTTAATCTTGGGTCGTCATCCAAATAAAAAAGAAACAAAAAAAATAATTAAAAAAGATGCTTGCCTCATATATATTATGCAAACAAATTAGGTCAGCGAATCTGTTTACGAATCTGGAATCTTTTTAACTCTTCCTTTTTTTCGACAAATGGAGCTGACATTATATACTATAGTGCAATTTAAACGCGTTTTTTATATAAGATGTAAATTTGTAAGCTATAAAATGTCATATATTTATTACAATAATGTCATAATAGTGAATCTCTGGCTAGCAGCGCAAAATTTGAGCATCAAATTAAAAAATTTAAATCACAATATAGGGTAAAATCAGATAAGTACTTATCACGTTGAAGGGTCGCGAATTTTGTATCCGTAAAGATCGAATTACAATAACAAATAAATTATTAAGTTCTTGCATATGCTTGTTTTCTAAGTAAATGTTATTGTTTATATCTGATAGTTTATAATGAATAAGCGATCACTAATTATGACAAAAGTGGTTGAAAACAAAAAGCGACAAAAAAGTTCCTGCTGATGACGTTTTGCCAGTCGATGGGGCAAAAATAGTGTCAATTGTATACAAAATTAGAAAATAATTCACACTATTTTTTATATCCCCTACATTAGTACACCATAGCTTAACACAATCAGACGTTATTCAGTATTTTAGTTTAAATTATTAAGAATTTATTGTTGATATTCCCTTGCTAGTCGATGACGATTATATAATGCCCTTTTCCAATTTTATTCCTTTAATTTATAGAATTTTATTAGATTGAGAAAATTGTCGAAAATATATGAAAATAAATTTTTCAAACTATCAATTTTAAAACTAAATCAGCGTACTGTGATTTGAAAGTTATTCATTAAAATTATTGAACTTCAAATTAAAGATCTTGAATCGAAGAAAATTTACTTAATTCAAAGAAATAATCGTACTGAATACGTCCTATAAAACATTTCATTGATACAAATAAATTGTTTTATCTAAAACCAAGCAAAAGTATGAAATCATTGTTGCAAATTAATATTGATTTCAGTCAGTGATATATAACCTGAGTGAGGGAACGACGTTGTTGGTTAAAAGAAATAAGAGATTTGTGTTTAAAAATTAGGTAGTTTATATGGTCAAATGTGATTTTAAATGAAGAAAATATTTCGTCCAAACATTATAAAGTCCTTCGGCGTATCCTAAATTTTAACAAATATTTCTTGGACACAAAGAAATGGTTTTTTAATAAGAGTGACGATTGTTTAAGAAATATGAATAGTTGCAATAAAAAATTTAAATATATAGCATTTTTTAAGAAGTTTAATGTAAAAGTAATGATTATTATGTAATATTATATTGATACTATTTTTTTTTCTTTATAAGGTACCGTCAAACGGGGTAATTTTTTACAGTTGGGGTAAATTCAGACATTCCTAAATTGATAGTTTAAATTACCTAAGGGGGTTTTAACCAGAATCTAGAATCAGTTAAGGCTTAAACTGGTTCTAGATTCTGGTGAAAACCCCCTAAAGTAATTTAAATTATCAATTCAGGAATGATAGAATTTACCCCGCTTGTCAGAAATTACCCCGTTTGACGGTATCCAAAAATTCTCAAAATATTTCAAGTACAGTCAGAGTGGATGCTGAGAACAGAGCATAGTAGTATAGTAGTATCATGCAGGTGACATACCTAGATCATCGCATCTTTTTATTATAACTATGGTGAAAATGTGTGGCTGATTTCTTACCTTGAGAACTAAATTTTATTGTCTGGGAATTTGGCCTGAACTACTGGATGTTGCAAATCAGAAATTTAATATCGAAAGAAATATTTATTTAAGATGATCCATTTCTTTTTTATGAACTAAATAAATGTTTCCTCTCAGGGATTTCATGAAAATTTTATTCAAACGAATGTTTTTTGTACTGAAATAAATGTATAATAGAAAAAATGTGCTGAAATATTAAATTAAAAAATACTAATTTCAACAAAATACAAATATATTTATTTCAAAAAACTGCAGATCGTTTATTTGGTGGACGATGGTTTCTTCCAATGAAATAGATCAATATTTAATTTTTTGAATGTACATAATAATAATAAATCACTTCAAAGAATCGATTTCATTGAAATAAGGAAATATTTATTATAGGGTGCGAGTAACAGATTCCAAAAAACTATGTTCTTATCTCCCAAGAAATCATTTCTTTGATACAATATTTTTTATATTTATTGCAAGAAAATTATTGCAAGTAAACAATTCCTTATTTCAAAGAAAAGAAACCAAAGAAACGCATTTTCTTGGATTCTGTCATTTTTTTCCAGTGTCCCCTTGTGGGTTTTTACATATACATACATTCATATTATATGATAGTGTAAAATGATTGTTCTTATATAGAATTATTTTCTACATTTTCACTTATACATAATGTATCGGAGCATATTTCCTATTTATAATTATGCATCACAATTCTCTGTAATTTCTTATTATAGTACCCTCCAATATAGAGATGCATTTGAAACAATTTAAATGTTTTTAAAATATCCTTGATGTATGTCGAGCATTTTAAAACTTTTCCAAAATATCCTCAGATGAAATTAAAATATCGAACACGATACATTTCACGGGGCCAAAGTTTACTTGACCGAGATGATCGTTTGTTCTCGATCGTTTCTCGGATCTACTAATTCTTGATCTCCATCTTTCGAGAAAATCTCGACTTTGTCTTGAAATTATCGACATGCGTCGCTACTTCAATATGGTCGAAATTGTTATGATATAGAAATCTTTGAAGAGAACATACAAGTTGCAGTAAATTTCTCCATGAATGAAGACGTAAATTTAATCATTTGATTAATGACTTACTGACTATTAGATCTTATATCAGGACAATTAGTGTGACCGTCTGTGACAAATAGATCAGCTCTATAAATATTAATTATCCACTCTCACAAGATCACGTAAGCACCGGAGATTCTCATTTTTATGACTCAGTGCAAAACATCGAGGGTAATAAAAAACAGAGCCTATAATGAGAGAAATTTCATCTTTCTAATCCAAATTTTGCATACGCATAACTCTATGTAATGCTCATTTTTACACCTTCATAAATTACGTAGGATTATTGTTATTCAGAGAAAGGTGTTCTTTTTTCAAATAGGAAGTATCTACTTATACATTTTTAACCCATCGAAAGTAAATTGTGATTTTTTTCTGCATATTTATAAAAATATAGAATTTCTACACCTTCCGTGTCTCCTAAATTACGAAGCAGATGGAAAAAAGTAGAGCTAAGCAATTTACTTTGGAAATTTTCCCATGCGAGTTTTATTTGGTAATCTTATTGACCAAAAATATATTCCCCGACTTTTCTCAAAAAAATCTCTGCTCCATTACCACTTATTCAAATTATTACTAGCTTCCCATAATTATATAAATTGCGTGCATTTATCGGTGTATTTTGGGGTTTTATTATTAAAGTAAGTCCGAATCTCACCTAGCATTTTCGATTTTATGTACCTTTCGGGTAAAAAATTTACTACGTGGAAGTAGAAATAAATCTCGAAAATTATTATGTTTTTTATCATAAGTTCTTTTTTGGTATTATTATACACAGTTAAGGTGATATGCGACGAAATTTAATTCTTATAAAGAAGAGTTAATAATCTATACTTAATGAGGGTTGATTAATATTCATTTAAATTATTTATGTTCTTAAAAAACAATTCATACAAACAAATTTTTCAAAAATAGTCATTTTTGCATATTTGGACGAATTTTGTTAAAGAACCTAAACAGAAATAAAATGTGCATTAAAGACATCCTAGTAAGTGGAATAGATGATTAACGCTTCAATATAAAAATGTTAACAGTCTCATTTTAATGAGCCGCATCTTTCATATTTTATATAATTTTGTGTTATGATTTTTTATCAATTAAATTAATTAAAATAGGAGAAATTATATTTTTCTGTATCGATATCTAAATTAAACTTCTATGCAATCCTGTACGCCTTTTTGATCAACTCTAGTCCAGAAATTTCCGACTGAAAGCCCGAAAATTTGCTAATTGACAAACTGGATAAATCGACTGAGGACTTAAAATCGAAAATGAATAAAAATCCAGACGAATTGAATCTATTGTGTCGTGTATTATGAAAGAAAGAACATAATTTTTTATGAAAAGTTTCAAACTTACGAAAAATAATTATTTTAACAATATTTTGTGTAATTGAATTTTTTCTTCCTGTCGCTTCTTAGCACTTTGATAAAAATGGTTGAATTTAAAATAATTATGGCTTATTTTTCGAAAATAACATTCACTATAACTCTGTTTTCAATTTCGATAATAAGCTAACAAAGCTAAGACCAATTGACGAATCCGATTTTTGCTCCTCCACTTGGTTCATTTTTAACCCAAAAAGAACAAAAAATCGAAAAGATAAGTTGAGATTTGGACTTCCATTGTGTAGCACCCCTTGTGTATTTTTTATTAATTATATAAATTAAAATAAAAAATTTATATTGTTTCGTATCGATATTAGAATGTAAATTAAACTTTTTTGCAATCATCTTCCTGCACGCCTTTTTTTATCAACTCTAGTCCAGAAATTCCGACTGGAAGGCCAAAAATTTGCTAATTGACAAACTGGTGAGGATTTAAAATCCAAAATGAATAAGAATTCAGACAAATTAGGTCTATTTGTCATGTATTATGGAAGAAAAAACATTATTTTTTTATGAAAAAGTTTCAAACTGACGAAAAATAATTATTTTAACAATATTTTGTGTAATTGAATTTTTTCTTCCTGTCGCTTCTTACCAACTTGCTAAAAATGGTTGAATTTTAAATAATTATGGCTTATTTTTCGGAAAAAAACATTCACTATAACTCTGTTTTCAATTTCGAAAATAAGCGAACAAAGCTAAGACCAATTGGCGATGAGCGACCTTTAAATATTATCCGATTTTTGCTCCTCCACGTGGTTAATTTTTAACCCATAAAGAACAAAAAAGTCGAAAATATAATTTGAGATTCGGACTTCCATTCGGGATGAACACTTTTTTATGAAAAAGTTTCAAACCTATGAAAAATAATTATTTTAGCAATACTTTGTGTAATTGAATTTTTTCTTCCCGTCGCTTCTTACCTTTTTGTTTAAAATGGTTGAATTTTAATTAATTATGGCTTATTTTTCGGGAAAAAACATTCACTATAACTCTGCTTTCAATTTTGAAAATAAGCAAGCAAAGCTAATATAAATTTGCGATGAGAGACCTTTAAATATTATCCGATTGTTTGCTCCTCCACGTGGTTCATTTTTAACTCAAAAAGAACAAAAAAATCGAAAATATAAGTTGAGATTTGGACTTCCATTTTTTAGCACCCCTTGTGTACTTTTTATTAATTAGATCAATTGAAATAAAAAAATTTATATTCTTTCGTATCGATATTAGAATGTAAATTAAACTTTTATGCAATCATCTTCTTGTACACCTTTTTTCATCAACTGCAGAAATTGCCGACTGAAAGAAAAAAATTTGCTAATTGACAAACTAGAAAAATCGGCTGAGGATTTAAAATCCAAAATGAATAAAGAATTCAGAAAAATTGGGTCTATTGTGTCATGTATTATGGAAGAAAAAACATTCTATTCTTTTAATAAAAAAGTTTCAAACTTACGAAAAATAATTTTAACAATATTTTGTGCAATTGAATTTTTTCTTCCCGTCGCTTCTTATCTATTTGTTAAAAATGATTGAATCTTAATTGATTATGGCTTTTTTTCGGGAAAAATATTCCCTATATAAACTATGGTTTCAATTTTGAAAATAAGCTAACCTTCAAATATTAACTGATGTTGGTTCATGATGACCAGGTAATAATTAATTAGATGTTGAATTTGAATGGTATACAATACACATTTCCCAAAACATTAAATGTGATTCCCAGCTGGAATTTATATTCCCGATTAAATTTTAATTCCCAGCTATTTTCTATTCAGACACCCTGATTGAATATATTTTCCCCGAGACTTGCTTTTCCGCACGGCAACTACCTTAAACAGCCTTCAAAACAATTTCTAATGAATTGGAGAATAGAAATATAATTAATAGAATAATTAATAATAGAATAATAATAATAAATAATAATAATAATAAATAATAGAATAATAATTAATAGAATAGAATCTACACCTATCATTGTTTTGCTATGTCGACAATGGTTGCTACTTTTTCCAAAAAATATCCCAACATTAAAAAAATGTATAACATCAGTTTCTCCATTAGAAAGAAATTATAGTCTTCCGCAAGTTGAAGTAGAAAATTCTCGAACAGTTGCATAATAAATATTATGGCCGTGGACTTGGTCGTTGCTCCGTCAAGTGACCTGAGGAGCAAAGTATTGCAGTTACAATCTCGGAAATATCACTATTAAAGGGAGAAAGTCTTCCGTAATCTCAATGGCTTGACTCATGTTCTGAAACTCGTTCGCATCATAATTATACAAATTATGGGGTTATGGATGCGGGCCAATGACTCCTAAATATCCACAATTCAAAATTGTACACTCGAAAAATTGCGCAAATACCAGTGTCGTTCTAAAAGCTTGATTTAATATACTATTTCTGGAGTTTGTACAACGCCCCTAAGGTGAAAGTAGTTGTACGATTTTTGAGAGGAATGCGCATTCGACCGCATGCTCTGATGAAAAATAAAGAACGCACTCAAAGAAAGTCACGTACGCACTGGAATGAGTCCAACAAGGCGCGTGCTTACCTTTTATTAATGGCTAATTGTTTGTAAAGATCGCAAGTAACAATCAAATCGCATACATTAAAATAGTTTCTGCAAAGCGGGTTTCCCAACGAAGAATCGATTCAATTTTATAATAATTGTTAATACTTTTTCCAGCTGGGGATTTTCTAGCCGGGGATTAACTTAATGACTTATCTGAAGAACGAGTGAAAATATAGCTCAAAGATTATTTATACGAAATATTTATTTTCGCATCACTCACTTTTATGTAACAACATAACTTTTAATCACCAGAAGAAATTGACACATCGACATGAAACACAATACTGACTTTTCCTATTCATAATATATTAATTATCGTCGATAAAGAACAAGTTAAATGCTTTTAAAACTTGAATTAAAAATCTACATTATCATTCGGTGACTGTATTAGGTTCCATTTTGCAGGTGTGGTTGATTTTAATCATGAAAACCTCACAAGAATTTTAATAGCGGATGCAAGTTGAGAGACTGTGTTGCAAGTTAATACGTTTTTTTGTGACTTTGAAAACAATTGAGACCAAGGACTAGATATATTTTTGAAACTTAGATCAAACCTGCAAAATAGAAATACGTCATTCGTTATAGCAAATGCTCCCAAACTACAATATTAATAGGAAGCGTCTAGACGTACCGAAATTTCTCTACAAATAGTCCCTTTTAGAGATCTATTTGTACCGAAATTTCAGTACCCATAGCCAAGGCCGTATTAATAATATTGCAAGATGATAAAGTTTGTGGCTATTTTTTGTGTGAAAGACAAGACACGTTGAAATAAAATTACAATCGCAGGTAATTCGTAAAAATAGGAACTATTTCTTCTTTTTAGCTTTTGTGGATGAATCGACTTGTGGTTTTTGCCACTCTAAAGGTTTTCTTCTGTACATGGGCCAGGGTGGCACAGTGATAATTGCAGCCATAACGAAACCAGCGCCTAGGATGTAAATCGTCTGAGAGAACTGTTGAATAGCATAGCCCCAAACTAATCCAACAACCTGAAAAATGAAGAAACAGTTTTAGAGTGATACTCTTCAATATAAATATTCAAAATGATTGAGATTACACATAATTAGTCAGATAATACTGCCGCCTTGATGAAGAAAGTTTTGCTATCACGAGTTTGTAGTAAGGTCTTTGTTTTAGCAATCCTCAATACGACAAAAATCCTTACGGCAAAATGTAGATAGCAATTTTCTTCACCAAGACGGTAGAATAGTTTTTAGAAGGATGATTAAACAAAGATATTTATATATTTTTGTAAATGTTAAAAATGTTGCGATCTTGAAACTTACCCCAAAAAGTGTAATGATGACCCTGGAGAGTTTTTCTGCTCTGGCTTGACCGTCATAATCCTACAAAAAATACACATTTATTATTTTCAATTTCATGACATATTAATATAAATTATTATAATTTGTCTAAGAATGCACTGTAAAAAATGAAAGCAAAATTACATGAGACCAATTCCATTTCAAATCAGGCAAAATTTCAAGAAAAGTCTCGATAATGGTCTCAGAATGATTTTTTATTTGGATATATAATTCTACAGTGAAAATAAGAAGAAACGTGTTTCACAGTTTGACCACACCATTTTTTGGGTTTTTTTTTTACAATCATTTGCAGATTGCCTGCGAACTTACAAAAAATGACAAACATTTTTTAAAAATGCCGTATTTCCCGAACGAGCTCATGTGTTTGGGATTTTCTTTATTTATTCGACGTGAAAAGTTTTCCTCTTTTAATTGAATCTAAAATTTTTTTTCTCAATATTTTGAAAATGACAAAATAGCAGCTGTTTTTCTTAAATTCTTGAAAGTAAATTTTCTTAAAAACCCCACTTTATGTATATTTTTTTAAAGTACTGCATATCTCAGAAATTTTCGTTTTTGGCAAAACACTGCTTTACATTTGAAGAAATTATTTAAAAAAATCGAATTTTCGCATTTTTTTTCGGAAAAAACGAATGGTGTAAAATAAATGTCTAGATAAAAGGTTACACATATAGAAAAGTTCTTTAAAAAATTTCTCTTTTGTGATAGCTAGAATCGTTTACGAGAAAAAATCAAAAACTGTGTTGAATAAAAAAAAAATTCCCAGACTTAAAAATTATATAGCCTGCATAAAACTGATAGGATGCATTCCTATATTAGCAGAAACTTTTTTAAAATATTGGAAAAAAAGATCCAGGTTTCATGAAATTCTCCTTTTCATTTTTTCAAAATTCGATCGAAAAAATGAATAAGATTTCCTGCGAAGCCCCACTTTTTTTTCATTTTTCCCATGATTTGTACAGTTTATACTTCTATAAGGAATACATCCTGTCAGTTTTATGGGAGCTTAATAATTTTTGTGGGGATTTTTTTTTAAATATAATTTTGTATTTTTTTTTAGTAAAAATTTTTCTTTAAATTTCGGTGTTTCTGAGAAAAATTCAAAAAAATGTAAGATATATGTAGTACATATTACCAACTATCTCTTAAAAAAAAAAAAAAATGGAAAAAGTGGCGTTTTTGAAAAAATCCACTTTCAACAATTTCAGAGAAACAGCCGCAATTTTGTAATTTTTAGAATTAAAATTTTTGAATTAATTAAAAGAATCAGAAATCCCACTTTGAATAAATAAAGAAAATCCTGAATACCTACGCTCATTCGGAAAATACTGCCTTGTGAAAAAAATGCTGTACATTTTTGAAAATTCGCAGAAATCTTCGAATGATTGTAACAAATAAAACAAAAAATACTTTGTATCAAACTTTGTAATACATGTTCCTCTATTTTCACCACAGAATGATATATCCAAATAGAAAATTCTTTGCCAGATTTGAAATGGAATTAATTGTTCATGACATAATTATTGGATACTAGGGTGGTCCTTATTAATTAATTAATTAATTATATATATATATATATTTATTAATTAATTCGTTTGCTCCTAAGCCAGAATTTGTGCATATGTCCAAAAAAAGGTAGTACCCCAAATTTTAACCAAATTGGTTAATATTTACCCAACAAACATGGACCTTGAAACTTACAATGGGATTTACATCATACAGGAACGAAAAATTTTCATAACTTTTTAAATTTGTATTCGAATCATTCTATCTCCAAGAAAAAAGTTGAATACGATGCCTAAAATACCTTCATAGTCAGAAACTAAAAATTTTGGAAAATCTCAAAATGACGGCCATCTAACGGGCCAAAAATGCTATTACTTAAAGTTATTAAAAAAGGGTGATCAAGAAATTCGGAAAAATTTAATAATTCATTCTCAAGTGAATTCCAGATCTGAGAATCTAAAATTTAAAATAAATGGCGGCTAAATGAAAATTCAAAAAATGCCTTTTTCTCAGTTTTGAACGCAATACTTTTAAAATTCGGAAAACAACATTTGTGGATTCAGAATTGACTTGATAAATTTGAAAATTCAAAATTTAAAAATACAAAATAGCAGCCAATTTAATATTTAAAAAAAAAACTCATTTTTACGTTTTTTAACTACATTTTTTGAAACTTCGTAAACACAAACTGCTTAGCTTCAGAAACGACTTGATACTTTTAACAGACCAAAATACTGAAAAAATCCATTATGACGGCAAATTCATAAGTTTTATTTTCTCGAACTATGTTATAGTTTCTGACTCAACATTTCTTCTTCTGATAAAGTTTAAAGGTATTTTGTTGAAAACTATAGTGATAAGCATTATTTAAAATTTTCAATTGGCCACCATTTTGCTTTTTTTAAATAATGTGGATTGTAAAAATTATCAAGTACTTTCTGAAGCCAAACAGTTTGTTGTTACGAAGTTTTAAAGTATGACGCTCAAAACTGTAAAAATAAGCTATTTTTTAATTTGGGATTGGCCGCTTTTTTGTATTTTAGTTCAAAATTATAGATTTTTTAAATTATCACGTAATTGTTGAAGCCAAAGAGTGTTTTCCCAATGTTTAAAAGTATTACGTTGAAAACTGTGGGGAAAGGGTATTCTTGAGTTTTTAATTAGCCGTGATTTTGTATTTTTTCTAAATTTTGATTTTGTGATCTTGCATATGCTTCAGAATAAATTATGGAACTTGTACACCATTTTTGCTCACCCTTTGTTAATATATTTAACAAATAGAGTTTTTGGGCCCATTTAGATTGCCCCTATCTTGCGATTTTGCAAAATTTAGAGTTTTTGACTATGAAAATATTTTAAGCATCCTGAGGAAAATTTTTTTCGGAGACAGAATGATTCGAATTAAAATTGAAAAAGTTAGCCAGATTCTTCGCTTTTGCTTGATTTCTCCCATGTAAATCTCATGAAAAATTCCAAGGTCCATGTTTGGTGGGTAAATATTAACAGACTTGGCTAAAATTTGGTGTAAATTCTTTTCTTGGACATATGAGTAAGTTCCGTCAGTCGGAGCAAACGAATTAAAAAAACCCATTTTTTTTTGTATTTCCAGCCAAAAAAGTTTTGTTTTAATAGCTCGTTTCGTGCATGTCTTGCGACCGTATTTGAGCATTTTTGTGGCATATATGCATCTATAGTTCATTTAAAATACGCTTTTTTCTCATTTTTCATTGAAAAACATTTATTTTTTTAACCATTATTTAAAAAAAATACTATTCACACTATCAACCGTGTGCATATTGTATGTGTTTTCTTTGTACAAATTACTTCCGGAACCTCTGTTATTGAAAGTAAATGAGGAAAAAATGATAAATGAACAGTTTTTACATTATTTATAAGAAATGTTATTGAAGGGATTCGTTTTACAAGATTGTATTATTTCATCTTAGAAATGCCAAAAATTGATAAACTAATCATCGCAGAGGAAACAATTATTTTTAATTATTGACAATAAAAGAATATCTAAGCAAATTAATTACGTGGTTATGCAATGAATTAGAAAACTAATTAAATAGTTAAATAAGAGACTGAATGATTCACTGATAAATTACTATTAATAATTTTAAAATTAACTCTTTTCCACAAGAACGCGTAGGTAGAGTATAAGGTGTTTTTTTTAATGATTTACCCAGTAGGACTTTAGAAATCATTATGAGAAATATTATAATAATATTTTTTCGAGGGTTAAAGAAAATATTTGTGAACAAATATAAAATAATATTTATGGTTATATAAATGTATGGTACGTAGAAAATTATTTAATTATAATTTCATTTTTTAGATTTATATTTGATATATACAATATTTTATGAACAAGCATACGTTATAAGAAGGTTAACTTTGAGTTAAAAAGTTAACTTTATAGAACAATTTTCAAGTTTTTACAATGTACTCGATCTCCTGATACTAAGTAATTTATCAGTCACTTAACCAATCAGTCAATTTATTTTTATCATTCACTGCATAATTACGTAATTAACTTGTTTATATTCTCTTTTATTATTTACGTATAACAATAATTGTTTCCTCTGCGATTATTGGTTTATCCATTTTTGGCATTTTTAACATAAAATAATACAATCTTGTAAAACTAATCCCTTCAATAACATTTTTTATAAATAATGAGTAAACAATATAAAAATAGTAGATTTATAATTTCTTCTTCATTCAATATCGACAACATATATTCTGGAAGTAATTTTCACAAAGAAAATACATAAAATATGCACACAGTTGACAGTGTGAAAAGTATTATTTAAATAATGGTAAAAAGATCAATGTTTTTTTACGGAAAAATAAAAAAAAATCATATTTATAATGAACTATAGATGCACGTATGGCACAAAAATTCTAAAATACGGTCGCAGGACATGCACGAAAGGAGCTATTTCAAAAAACCTTTTTAACAAAGGGTAACAAATTCAGGATAAATTCATAAGACTACAAAAGACTTAAAGATGAATTCGAAAGAATTCAAATGAAGTGGAAAACCTTATTTAAATCAAAAAAATTCAATTGATTTCCATAAAATTGGAATGAATTTAGAGAAATTTAAGGTATGCCAGAAGAATCAGATCAAATTCACAAACAGTCAAGGTGCATTAAACAAAAATTAAAAGAATTGAAAACAATGGTTTGATACGAGCTTTAAAAAATTCAAGCGAATTCAAAAGAATTCGATGAAATTTATGTATTAGAATTCAGGGTAAATTATTAAGATTGAATTTTTAAAAATTTCAAATTTCTTCATATCATTGAAACCCTACTAATTTCCCACCAAAAAATTACAAATGACTACAAAACAATTCAAAAGAATTGGCAATTTTTTTTAATTGAAAAAATCCATTTATTTCAGTAAAACTTGAGTCAATTTAAAGGAATGTAAGGAAAATGAGAAGAATTCCATGAAATACATAAAAAATCAAACTGAATGTAAAAAAAACAATTAAGTGAATTCAAAACAATTTAAAAACATGAAAAAATTCATTGAATTGAGTAAGTTTGAAATGAGTTTAGAAAAATTAAAGAGAAATTAAAAGAATATGATGAAATGCCGAAGAATTTAAGGTGAGTTTTAAAGTTTTCAAGATGAATTAAACAAAAACTTTTTAAACTCCAATGAATTGAGTAGAATTGAGTGAATTTAGAAGAATTCAAACGAATTTAAAAGAACTCAGGAACAATTAACCAGAATTCAGAGCGAATTTTAAACGAATTGCAACAAATATTTGAAAATCACTTGAAATATTTGACAACCTACGGAATCCTTCACTTCTTGTGCATAAATTCTTTGAAATCATTAAAATAGTATAAACAAAAACTTTTAAAAAGTAATTAAATTAAGTAGAATTGAGTAAATTTGGAAGAATTCAAGTAAATAAAGAAAAAATCCAAAGAATTAAAAGAATTCAGGATAAATTAGTAAGAATTCAGGATGAATTCCAAAGAATAATTTCAAATCTCTTCAAATCTTTGAAACCCTACAAAATACCTCACTTCTTGTGAATAAATTCTTCGAAATCCACTCAAATATTATAAAATCCGGTGAAATTATATATTTTTTGAAATCCTGCAAAATGTATTAAAATACATTGAAATCCGCGGAAAGCTTATAAAATTCTGTGAAACCTTTTAAAATATCTTAAAACATTATAGGTCCTGTAAAAACGTTCCATATCTTCTGAAATTAAAAAAGTCTTTATATTAAAAAATTTCAAACGTTTTGAAACCCCTTCAAATTATTGAAATTAATCAAAAAATCATTGGAAACGTTTAAAATCCCCTAAAATATTTCAAATTAAAAGCTCTCGAAAATGCTTTAGAAGTTTTAAAAGTACCCTAAGATCTTAAAAGTATCTTCTAATTATTGAAATCTTAAACAAATTTATCGGAATCTTCAAAAGTACCTTAAAATATTTCAAAAGAATTCAAGACAATTCAGAAATAGGTATAGACCTGAATTTAATGGTGTTTCACCCATGAGTTAGTTTATTGAAACAAAAGTGACATTATGGACTGCACATAGGGTACTATAGGGACCAAATCTTGAAAATAGGTTACTTTAGGGACCTTGACTAAATATAGGGTACAATAAGGAATATAGGGGCTGGTATGTAAGGCCTGCTAATAGTGACTGTGTGGCAGCCCTGATTATTTTTTACGGTTACTTCTTACAGAAATTCCCTGATTTTTAGTATTTTTTCTCAAAATCCCTGACTCTTGGTAGCTTCGATTATTTTATAAATCCGGTCTGTAAGGCCTGAATTGCATCTACTTCAATTAAAATCCAGACCATTGTCATAATTGGAGTTTTCAGACTTTTTTTTTGTTGAAAAAATCGGATTTCTGTGAAGTCATAATTCTGCGTTTAGTAGAAATAGAAGGTTCTATTTTTTTTAACTTTCTCAGAATTTACGCTAGTTTAATTTTGCTGTTGAACATTTTGCTCTAAAATGCAACGGGGCGAGTCGGTTTATGCAAACACGATTTTTGAAACTTTTTTCAAAAATTTTTCCGGGACGCGTCGTAGTAATTTCTAGAAAATTAGGAATTTTCATCAGAATCTCCCTCAATAAACCGTTTTAGCTAGAAAAACGCGCATTACATACCTAATACGGTGAAAAAGTACCAGATGTCTGGACTATAAGGGGAGAATTAATTTTGTAGTATTCTTACATACATTGGGTATATTATTCAAAGTAATAAAAAATGATTGCAATATGTTTCCAAGATAAAATAAAGTAAATTAAATTAAAAATACCTCAAGTAAAATGTTAGAAACGGTAAAAACTTGCTTCAGAGATAATGAGCTCAAAATATGTTTCAGAATTCTTATCAAAATAGAACAAACACGGTAGGTACATCCATGTGTAAATTTCCACGTGTACATTTCCATATGTGATAAAAATTATTTCAAACGTTTTAAACAGTAAAATGTTTTTTTTTGAACAGCAAGTAATTTTATTTCTCTAAAAAACTAAAAGATGATCATAAATAAGTAAATAGTACACAAAATACCTTACACACTTCCAACATATTGTAACAATTATTTTTAAATTGAATTAATAATCTAATTTTTTCTAAATTAGGATAAAAATATTCTGCAACTGAATATTTCTGGCAAGTTTTTTTAATAAACTGTAAATAAATAGCAAAGAATAATAACTTTATTAGAAAAAGAGAGACATACGGTGAAATCTAACCTAGAAGAAGAGTTGACACATCCTTTTAAAACTCGTTAAAAAATTGTTAATTCGGTACACAGATATTTTAAGCTTACCATGTGGGTGGGAATGTTTTTGAAATATTCTATCCAGTTCTTCATTTTTACAGATTGGCCCGTAATCGGCTAAAGAATAGAAAAAATCGATCGAGATGTAAACAGACTGCCACGACGTGGACAAGTCAAGTCAACTACAGTACAGTACCACCACCACCACTCACGTAGACAATGGTGCGCAAGGTCGAAATAAAATCGAGCCGGTGTTGCCACGTTGGCGACAAGACGCGGGAAATTTTAAAAGTCAAATCAGTCGATATAGTCCAGGCCTCTGGTACTGTTTTAAAAAGTGACGCAGCCCAAAATTCTCTCAAAACAGGGAAAATAGACTGATTTTTCACGAAGAACAATTAATTTTTGACAATATGATTAATTTTTAACCAAACAATTGCATTAATAACCATGTCGTTGTACTTTCATGCAAAAACAAAAGAATTTTCAACAAAAGTATTGAACTTTTAACTAAATAGTTAAATTTTGAAGCCATAAAGACGATTTTTTGCGAAGACAGTTGCATTTCAACTCAAAAAGTTGTATTTCAATCCAAAAAAGTTAATTTTCAACCAAGAAAGATGACTTTTATATCATAAATGATGAATTTTCGACCAAAAGACGAATTTTCAACCTGTTGAATTGAACGAATAAAACTAATTTTTATCAAAATAATTCAATCTCCGACCAAAAAGATGAATTTTCCTTCAATAAAGATGAATTTCAAACCAAATAGCTTGATTTTTAAGTAAAACAGATATTTTTGAACCAAAAATGGAATCTGAAAATCTTCAGTTTAAAAAATTAATTTTCAATACAAAAATTATATTTTGAAACAAATTGTTGAATCTTCAACCAAATCATGAATTTTGAATAAACAATATTAATTTTCTAACCAAAAAGACGATTTTCTAAACATAAATACGATTTTTCAACAAAATACATGAATTTTCTATCAAACAGTTAATTTTTTAACTTTTAAAGGATAAATTTCTAACCGAAAATAAAATAGCTGAATTTTCAGATAAAGTTAATTTTAAGCCACTAAAAAAACGTTTTCAACCAAAAATTTATATTTTCAATCAAAAAGGTGAATTTAAAAAATACATACAAGTAGTTAAACTGTCAACCAAACAGTTAAACTTTCCAAGAAGATTATCTTTCTACCAAAAAGAGGAATTTTTAAGAAAATACATCAATTTTTTTAACAGAATTGCTGAATTTTGAAGCTAAGAAGATGATTTATCTACAAAGCTGTTGAATTTTCAACCTGAAAATGTGATTTTTCAACAACAAAACTAATTATCTACCAAATAGTTAAATTTTCATCAAAATAGTTTAATTTTTAACCAAGTAGTCGACTTTTCAAACCAAAATATGAATTTTTAACCAAATAGTTAAATTTTATACCCAATCGTTGGATTTTCAATCCAAAAAGACGAGTGGGGTCCTGATGAAAATTCCAAATTTATGCGTTCCAAAAATATTTTTGAAGAAAGTTCCAAAAAGCCTGTTTGCGTAGACTGAGCCGTCCCATTGCATTTCAAAGAACAGTATACAGCAGCAAAATTAAACTATACCAGATTATGAGCATGTTTTTTTCAATAACAACAAAAATATATATCTATATATATCAGTAAATGCTTAAAAACGGTCGCAATAAACAGAGTAGGGTGTTCCAAAAATGGATTGGATTTTTTTTTAATTTCCTTGTACTTTGCCTGAAAATTTGTTCTAATCGAGCTTTTGGCATTAATTATGATTTTTGGCGATTTTTTGGATAAAAATTGTTTCTAATGCATAAATACTATACTTTCTACTGATAATCAGATGTTTATATAAATTGTTCAAACCATTTATTATTGTTTTTAGCAATTTTATCTTAGAACAAAGTTAGAAAGTCATGCGGTTTCCTCGAATTTTTCAACTCATTTTCCGCTTTTCAATTAGAGTAAATTCTTAATTAATTCAAGTTATCAGACATAATTTTTTAACAATTTATTATCAATTTTAATGATATTGTCTTTAAATAATGCTAGAAAGTTGCGTTTTTTCTGAAATATTCAACATTTTGTTTACTTTTCACCCAAAGCGAGGTAATAATCAATGAAATTTTTGACACATAATTGTTTAAACAAATGATTATTGTTCATAACAATATTCTTCTATAATAATGATGGAAAGTTGCAATTTTTCTGAAGTTTTCGACTTTTTGTCCACTTTTCAATTAGTGAGGTAATAATTAATTAAAGCTAATAAACATTATTGTTTGTGAATATATGTTTCTAAAATAAAACAGATAGTTGTAAGATTGATCTCTTATTTTAATTTCCTTCTCACTAGAGACGAATTCAATACCAAATTTTTACAAGTCATTTACCTGCACCTAATTATTCTATTCTTTGTTTTTATCCCTACTGTAAGAAGGCCTTTTGGTTTCAATTATTATTTATTTAACAAATGCAATACTATTTAAGAATGATTCCTGTTAATGTTCATTTATTATTTTTTCATAACTAAAAATTCAAAGCGAAACTGAAGAAATCAGAAAAATTCGCAACTGTCTAGCATTACTCTAAGAGAATATAGTAATAAACTATAATACTTCGTTGGAACTATTATGTTTACTAAACTGCATTATTTATTATTACCTCACTATAAGTACAAAGTCGACAAAAAGTTGAAAATTTCAGAAAAAACCGCAATTATCTAGCATTACCATAAGAGATGATAGTTATAAACACTAATAATTTATTTAAACAATTAGCTTTATTGAAGTGCGGTTATTATTGTCTCACACTAATCAAAAAGTGTATTAATATAAGAGATGATAGTTATAAACAATAATAATTTCTTTAAACAATTAGGTTTGTTAAAGTGCGTTGATTATTGCCTTATACTAATTGAAAAGTGGATAACAAGTGGAAAATTATAGAAAAACAGCAATTTTCTTGCATTATTCCAAGAGAATATTGCGATAAATAATAATAATTTGTTTAAACCATTCTTTATGGTCAATTCAATCCATTATTGGCTCCTTTTAACTGAAAAGTTGATAAAATGTTGAACATTTTAGAAAAAACTGCGACTTTATATCTCTATTCAAAGAAAAAATTGCTACAAACAATAATAAATTGATTAAACAATCTGTATAAGCATCAGTCGAAAGTAGCATTCCATGCATTAAAAACAACTTGTACTTTAAAAAGCCGCAGAAAAATCATAAATAGCCCCCAAAAACTCGCAAAACCCAATTTTTCCATTATGGATTTTTTTAGGACTCTACTTATGCTGGTGATATTTAAAAAATAAGTTTTGATTCATATTCTATGGCTAATTGTGAAGAGAAATGTTATGTTTCAACTCGATTCACATAATATTGATGATTGAACAAAATTTACAAAAACGTATTTTTTTTCTTATGGAAAATACGTGTTTGAAACTTCATGAAACTTTCGGAACCTCTAAATATCATTTTAAAATAATGTATTTATTTTTTGGGGGATTCAAATGAATTTCTAGGCAATATGCATGTGATTAAAAAAAAATTGGACCACCCTGTAATACGGTTCCTTGCAAATGGAAAGGGTCAAAGTTTCATGGTCATAACTCGTGACCTAAACGAGCTAAACAATTTGTATTTGTTTTATTTTACACAGGATTTTGTCTCGTACCATTTATCCTGCTACCATTTTTTTCGTAGGATATGCATGAAACGAGCCATTAAAAAAAAGCTTTTTTTTGCGGTCGTAAATTTTGATCTATGAAAAATAGAAGATTTTTGTTTAGATTCACGCATAATTTTCTGCATCGCTAGATTTTTTCTAGCGTCACATGAATTAATTTAATAAGATTATCTTTCAATTATTATAAGTCATAACAAAATTATATAATTTCAGCTTGTATTTTTTCAGGCAAACTCATACATAGATTGATAATTTTATGGCTCGGTTCCAAGAAGTTGAACATTTTCAACCTAATCCAATTAGTCTTGCAAAAATTATCCGGCATACAGACGACCATGACAGACAGACACTATCGTAAAACATTTTTTTTTTTCATTCAGGAGGTCTCGAAACATGAGATTTAAATAAATCCGCTATAGTCCATTTTCACATAAAACTAATACCTTCTCATATGATGAGAATGTAAAAAGTGGTTCTAAGAAAATTTGTAGATATAATTTAGGCGAAAAATTTTGTTAAATAAAAGGTTATTGTAATTTGTGTCGTTTTCCAAGAAGCTAATTTCTTTATTTTTAATGTATTTTTATAACAAAAGTTAATAACAAATTTGTAGATCCTTTCTGGGTCAACAACTTTTGTTTATTAATTATTTTCATAGCTTGTGTCGTTTGTCCAAAAATTTCATTTTTTCATTTTATTTTTTTACGAAGAAAGCAAAAACTAAGTGTTCCATCAAAAAAAGATTAATGACAAACTTATAGATCTTTTTAGGGCGAACAACTTTTGTTTATCAATTTTTTCTCGTCCTTGCTCTTTTCTGGGAAACCCACTTTTGTCTATTCATCTTTTTTCGTATCTTGCATAATTGATGATTTGATTTTTCATTATTTTCTTGTGCGATCAAAATTTGAATTTTCGATTTTTCAAGAAAACTTAAAAACTTATTGCCTCTGGTACTTATTTAAAAAGTGACGCAGCCCAAAATTCTCTCAAAACAGGGAAAACAGAGTGATTTTTCACGAAAAACAACGAATTTTCTATAAGAATAAAATAGTTTTTAATCAAACAATTGCATTATTGACCATGTGGTTGTACTTTTATGCAAAAACAAAAGAATTTTCAAGAAAAGTATTGAACTTTTAACTAAATAGATAAATTTTGAAGCCATAAAGACAACATTCTTCTTCTCTAGACTTTTTTTTATATTGTGCGTTGTTTGGCTTGAAATATTTATTTTCGTTTTTTTTTAATTTTGCAAATGCTATAACTGATAATTTTCTTTTTATCGAAAAATGTCGTAATGATAAATTGTTCGACATGTCAAGTACTACGAATAGCCGTAAATAGAATTTTTAAATTTTGTCTAAACGTAAACAGTCAGGGCCGTGTGAACCATTTCCGAATAAGAAGCAATATACGCGAGTGAGTACCCGGGCACTGTGTCTTTCCGCTACACTTCTGGTGTTTCACGCTTCAGTGAATACACTTTCTCGCCCCCTAAATGCTCCAGCCTCAGCCCGAAACCGCCGCGGCAACAATTCTCGGAAGCTGTAAATCTGGACTCATTCAATTCAAGTTCCAGTCTATTTTTCTTTTCTCCTCTTTTATAGATTTCTATTTCTAGATTCTATTTTGCGAATCATTTTATAAATAGAGTTGTAAAATAGAATTGAATTTAATTCAAGGAAAGTTGCACTATTAAAACACAGAAGACTTAACTTCTTAAATACATCATTCAAATAACCCAAGCAGGAAGAATTACGCTCGACACGTAAGTCTCTACAAGAAGGATTCGTTACGAAGTGTTTGAAATTGGTCGGCTTTATACCGACGAGCGGCAGGTTAGTTTCACGCGCGTAGAGCGAAACTTTCGCCTCGAAGAGCGTATGAAAGAAGGGTTGCCAAATTATAAAATTCATGTACTCCAGCTGATGAAAACTGCCGGTAACGTAGGTCATCAAAGGTAATGATGCACAGTTACCGGCAGTTTTGATCAGCTGGAATATTTGAATTTTATAAGTTGAGTACATACCTCACGGGTTGTGCGAACTGATAAATTTATGTATCGAGACGAGACAAGTTCCAGACGATTGGAGAAACGCGATTATCGTACCCATATACAAAAGGAAGGGAGATAAAAACAACTGCAATAATTACAG
>JAABKJ010001023.1:0-31881 GCA_011634705.1 Andricus grossulariae
CAAGCCTACCCGCGGCGCGGCGTCAATTCTCGGAATCCGTAAATTCGGGAACGTTGAATCCGAGTTCGACTGTATTCCTCGAATTTCCTAAATTCTCTGGACTTCTTCAATTCCTTCAATTTTCTAAATTCGTTGAATTCTCTTAATGCTCTGAAATTTCAGAAATTCTCTGAATTCCTGGAATTTCCAAAATGCTCAAATCCCTGAAATTTTCTGAATCCCCTGAATGACTGGAATATTCTGAATTCCTTAAATTCTCTAAATTCCTTAAATTCCCTAAATACTCTCAAATTCTCTGCACTCCCTGAGGCCATTGAATTCCTTGAATTTTCAGAATTCTCTGAATTCATGAAAACCTCTGAATTCCTTGACTTCTCTGAAATTCTTGAATATTCTGAATTCATAAAATCCTTTGGATTCTCTGAATCCCCTGAATTCCTCAAAATTCCTATTTCTTATATTCCTAGAATTCTATTAATTTCTTGAAGTGCTGAATTCAGAATATTTCAAGAATTCATGAAATTCCTGAAATTATCTCAATTTTCTGAATTCCGTAAATATTCTAAATTCTTTTACATCCCTGAATTTCAACAATTGATCTGAATTCCTGAAATATTCTGAATTCTCTGACATCCCTGAATTCCTTTAATTCTTCTGAATACTTTGCATTACTTTAAAGTCATTGGAATTTCGGGAATTCCCAGAATTTAGGATATTCCACGAATTTAGGGAATTTAGACGAATTCAAGGAATTCAGATGATTCAGAAGATTTAGATGAATTCAGATGTATCAGGGAATTCGAAGGAATTCAGAAGATTCCAAAATTGAAAAGGATTGTAAAGAGTTTGAATGCATACAAAGCAATTCAAACGAATGAAATAGAATGCACATAATTTAAGGAATGGAAAGGAATTCAAAGGAATAAAACAATCAAAATTACTAATTCAATATTGATACATATTTGAAATTAAATTATTTCACTGCACAATAACTTTAAATTGATATTCTCCACAAATGAAAAATGCCGATAGCGTATAAGTAACTGAATATTTCCAGGTAGCTTTTCAATTTTCCAAGCCCCTTTCCACATTAATCTGTGTAAAAATTGAAAAATTTTGCATGGAAAATAAAAAAATTATGAAAAAATGGGTACTGTAGATGAATACTATATTAAATAACTAAATAGTAAACAATAAATAATAAATTCAAAGAAAGAGAACCTATATTTTCATTATTTATTGATTTCATTATTGATTGATTTATTATTGACCACACTTCATTACATTGGAAAGACTGATTGTGAGTAGTGAAAAGTGATTGGACCAACTCGAAGTGAAAAGTTGCCATGAAGGACTGATACATTACCGTAAATAATCGATATATAACCATAATATACTGACAATTTTCAAAAATATTGAAAATTATTTCGTTAATTTATCAATTGTCCATAAATTTCCGGAAATTTTTGGATTCCTTTCAAAAATCTTTGGATAACTCAAATTTTTAGAATTTCGCGGTAATTCATCAATTCACAAAAAAATGTCTCGTTATTTCTTATATTACAAAATTTACGGAAATTTTCGGTAATTTTACCATAAATTTTCCAAATTTCTGGAAATTTTTTTTTTTAATCTCAAATTCCCTGCATTTGTTACAAAAAATACCATCTGCAACTGATGCTGAAATTAGGTAGTCGTAACTCTTGTGAAGTTCACAGTACTTTTTATCTCTTCATCTTCGGGTCGTTTTGGGCTCGCCTTTGGCTCGTACAGCAAACTTCATACTCTTATGGAACTGCCTACTTTTCGCACTTGTAGCACAATATACTATTTTTTCAGTGAATTAACTGTACAATTAAGAATTGGAATAATGGTAATCTTGTTTTATTCTTCTATATTACACGGTAAAAACTAGGATTCGATTTAGGACATAATTCAGTAATAAAACAGTTCATGCAACAAAACAATTGCACATCAGTTTAATCCACCAATCTAACAAAACAAGGTCGATTTGTGAATTGAAATAGGCTCGAAATGAGAATCATCTGTCAACAACTAAAGCAATTCAAGGATTTCAAGGAAATCACAGAATTTATGGAATTCACGAAATTCACGGAATTCAAGGAATTCGTGGAATTCACAGAATTAATGAAATTCACGGAATTAATGGAATTCACAGGATTAATGGAATTCACGGAATTAATGGAATTAACGGAATTCATGGAATTCACGGAATTCATGGAATTCACGGAATTCATGGAATTCACAGAATTCATGGAATTCACAGAATTCATGGAATTCGCAGAATTCATGGGATTCATGGCATTGAAGGAATGATCGAAATTGATGGAATTCATGGAATTCATGGAATTGAAGGAATTCTCGGAATTCACGCAATAAATTCATGGAACTTACGGAATTCGCGGAATTGAAGGAATTTACGAAATTTATGAAATTCAAGGAATTCACGGAATTAATGGAACTCATGGAATTCAAAGAATTCAAGGAATTCATGGAATTGAAGAAATTTATGGAATTCAAGGAATTTATGGAATTCGCCGAATTTGTGAAATTCACGAAATTAACGGAATTCGTGGAATTAAAGGAAATGACGAAATTTATTAACTTCAAGGAAGTCAGGGAATTCAATTAATTCACGCAATTCAAGGAATTCATCTGATTGAAGGAATTCACGAAATTCGTGCAATTAATGAAATTCACAGAATTCGAGGAATTCATGGAATTTAAAAAATTCAAGGAACAAATGAAAGTTAAGGAATTCACGAAATTCACGGAATTAATGGAATTCACGGAATTGAAGAAATTTACGGAATTTATGTAATTGAAGAAATTCACGAAATTCTTGTAATTAAGAATTCATTAAGGAATTCGCGGAATTCATGGAATTGAAGGAATTAATGGAATTGAAGGAATTCACGTAACGCAATAAATTCATGGAATTCACGAAATTCATGAAATTAAAGGAATTCACGAAATTTATGAAATTCAAGGAAGACAGGGAATTCAACGAATTCGCGCAATTCAAGGAATTCATGTGATTGAAGGAATTCACGAAATTCGTGCAATTAATGAAATTCACAGAATTCCAGGAGTTCATGGAATTCAAGAAATTCATGTAATTGAGAATTCATTAAGGAATTCATGAAATTCATGGAATTGAACGAATTCACGGAATTCACGTAATGCAATAAATTCATGCAATTCACGGAATTCATGGAATTGAAGGCATTTACGAAATTCATGAAATACAAGGAATTCACGGAATTAATGAAATTCAGAGAATTCAAGGAATTCATGGAATTCAAGGAATTCGAAGAATTCATGGAATTCAAGGAATTCAAGGAATTCAAAGAATTCATGGAATTCAAGGAATTTATAGAATTCAAGGAATTTATGGAATTCACGGAAATCGTAAAATTCACAGAATTCATGGAATTTACAGAATTCATGGAATTCACAGAATTCATGGAATTCACAGAATTCATGGAATTCACAGAATTCATGGAATTCACAGAATTCGTGGAATTCACAGAATTCATGGAATTCACAGAATTCATGGAATTCACAGAATTCATGTAATTCACAGAATTCATGTAATTCACAGAATTCATGTAATTCACAGAATTCATGGAATTCACAGAATTCATGGAATTCACAGGATTCATGGAATTCACAGAATTCGTAATAATATTGAAGTTCAGAACAATTGAAACGATGCACCCTCTGAATCAATTTAGTTCGCTCTCTCAGATCATTTATCAATCAGAAGTTAGAAAAGTAAACAACACAGAAACTGGTACTAAAATAGATTGTTTGTGAGATCATATTGAAATGTCCAAAAAACGATCCCGGATAAAAATGAGTGCCTAGTTTTTACTGTGTACTAATTGGCAATGCAATGTTTCCCGCGCACTGTAGCGCGCTTATTATTTCTCATTTATGATAATAATCCCAGGAAACGGCAATTTGTTTTTAGATTTTTGCAAGTTTGGGGGATAAAATTGAAAAGGGAAGATACTGGAAGATACGTAATCTCATATTTCCGAAACGTGTTAATCGTGAGGAAGTTAGTAAGGGGTACGCTTGCGCTGAATGTTGCGCGTGTTACAGAAGCAGCCACCTGTGCGCTCACCCTTCTCAAACTCACCCCCGTCAAATCCGTACTTCGTCCCATATATATTCGAAGCTCCGTTAGCCGATGCCGCACTTTGCATCATTACCACCCGAGTAACTTGAACGCTTCTCCCGGTGCAAAAATCAGTAAATTCTGCAAATTAATCCAACATTTTCTACTGGGATCACCGCATTTTGTTTCTGGTGAGTTTTCATTTATATTGTTATTTATAGTTTTTTACATTATTTTTAGAAGATATTTAAGAGTGCTCCGCGCTTGACCGGTTAACCGTTTACAGAATTCGAATAATTTCTACGTTTAACTGTTTAAAACGGAAGAAAAATTAATTCGGTTGAATTTTCTATCGTTTTCAACTTTTAAAAAAATTTAAATTACCTACAGTTCAGGGTCTTGAATTTTGCCAGGACGAAAAGTGTTTAGTCCGAAATCAAAAAGTGCAGTGGAAAATTAACTTTATTTTCTAAGCAAAATTTTCAGTTTTCTAACCAAACATTTTAAAAGTATTACAAATTAATCGTGATGTTTGTATTCACTTTGTCGTTGAAAATTCAAGAATTTTGCAGGAAATTTTTTTCTTTCTTGCCTGAAAAATGTTTCTTAGTTGACAATCCAACTCTTTTGTTGAAAATTCATTCCTTTGGGCAGAAATTTTGTTTTACTTATTTTATCTTTATTTCGTTACAAATTCAACTATTTTATAGATATACCAAATTTTTTGTTGAAAATTTAATGATTCTATTATTGCTTGAAGGTTTCCCTTTTCTAGTTGAAAAATGAACTACTTTTTTAAGAATGGATTTTTTATCATTTTTTTTCTTGTATCAGTATAGTTGAAAATTCATTGGTTTAGTTGAAAATTTAACTATTTTGTTGAAAATTTCTTCTTTTTTGGGTTAAAAATTAATCTTTTTGGTTGAAAATTGGACTATTCCATTTTTGGTTGAAAATTGCTATTTTTTAGTTGAAAAATCAACTACTTGGTTCAGAGTTTAACTTTGTTAATAATTAATTTCTCTCGTTTAAGTTTCATTATTTTAGTTGAAAATTTATCTCTTTGTGTACAAGTTGAACTTTTTGGTTAAAAATGCTCTCTTTTTTTGGCTGAATTCACCAGTTACTAATCGAAAATTAAAATATTTTTGGTTGACATCAACTATTACATATTGCGTTGTGATTTTATCTTTTTTATTGTAAATCCAACTACTTGGTTAAGAGTTTAAACACTTTGTTAAAAACTAATGTTTTTCATATAGATTTATTTCTTTGGTTGAAAATATAACTATTTTGTTCAAAATTAGTTTTTTGTTGTTGAAAATCAACTTTTTTAACTTAAAAAAAATTTGATTTGAAATGCTTAAAATTGTGTAATTTCAAAAAATGGAATCATAGTAAACTTTTTTTGTATTCTTTTTCTAATTTTTCTTTATTTTAAATATCTGAATGAAGTCTGGAAAATTAAACAATTTGAAAATGGTTAATTTCTAAATGATTTAAATTTACTTAAAATAATTGAATTTTTAAACGGTATGTATAAGAAAAAGTTTTAATATGACAAATCTTGGTTTTTTCGTTTAAAATTACTTCGTTTTGAACTTTTTTTTTATAATTTAATTTCAAAGGTTTATATTTGAAAGTTGTGTTGAAAATGACTGTGAATTTATTTTTTTTATAATAAAAAATTTGTCTAACCAATTTTAATGTTACATTATCATTTTTTGATGTATTAACAATTCAAATTTATAGAATTTCAGAAGTCAAATTTTAATCTCTTTGAATTGAAAATCATTTTAATTACAAATTTTAAAATGTTCAATTATTTAATTTTGAACACTTCGAATAAGAAATAATACAATTTCAATTCCTTCAAATTTTAAATGATTCAATTTCCAAATTTCTAATCTGAAATTGTTCAATTTTGAACGTTTTGAAAATGTCCTGTTATTGAAATAATTCAATTTCCAGATTCTTCAATTCGGAATAAGGCTGTTTAATCTTGAACAATTTGAAATGATAAACTTTCAACTCCTTACTAATAAACTTGTCCAAATTTTTAATTTTTACTCTGAAATTTTTTAATTTAGAGCTTCTGATTAAAAATATTTTAACTTGAAATACTTTCCATTTCCTAGTATTTAATTTCCAACTTTTCCATCTGGACATGATAGGAATCGAGTACCTTTTCATTTGATTAGAAATACCTTCCTTTTTTTCCAAAATTGTACCTCATCTAAAATTTGCTTTGGAATGTTTTGGATTCAAAATCGTTCAATATACGTTTTTTATTTCAAACTATTTGAATTCAAAATTAATTATTATTTATTACTGTTTATTTTATTACTATGGACTATTATTATTACTATTTTACTTATTATTACTGCTCCTTGTTTAAATAAATTATTAAATACAAAGCTTATAATAGCTAAATTATTTGTTTATACAACATTTTTCTTAATAATTGAAAAGTTGATAAATAGTTTTTAAAAAGTTTAGTGATAATCTGAAGAAAGTGAATGCAAAGCAGTGAATATCTAATTGAATTTTGTCATGGAAGAACTTGGGGAAAATAAAAAAAATTTGAACAAAAATATAAATTAACTAACTTAAAGGTTATTAAAAGCATAGAAAAGAACTTTTCCGAGTTTTTATTGTTTTTTTAATGGAAATTCATTTTAATGCATAATAATAAATTAGGGAGTGTCTACACGTAACGAAAAAATGCGGCTATTTGTACCGGACATTAATCCAATAGTTCCATTACATATACCCACGGCTAATGAATGATGTCGGGGGCGACTTCAATTCCAAATTATTTTTCTTCATAAAAAATGCATTTCTTATCAACTTTGTTGAGTTCTAAGTTATTTCTGAAGTTCTTCTTTTTCGATTTAAAAAAATGTATAACTGAATAAATAATTTTTGGAATCTAATTAATAAAATCCCTCATTCATAGAATAACTAATTTTAGACGCTTTCAATACTGGTAAACTTAAAAAAATACTATTATTAAAATTTTATTTCAATTTTATTTAAAAATAATAGTTTAATTATTTAAAACGAAAAAAATTGAAGAAGTCACTCTTCGATAGTTTCATAAAAATTGATTGAATTAAATATTTTCTCTGAACTTATGCTTTGTAACTGTACGCAAAGTTAATTTTTGATCTATGTTTTTTTAGTTTTTCTTATATTTTTTAAAATGTATAATAAGATAATATAAATTTAAAAACACTATGCATTAATGAAAATACTTTTTTTTCAACATAAAAATATATTGAAGAATATTTTGATACCAAATTTCTTTCATTATTATATGACTTTGTCAATTTTGGTGTACATTTTTAAATATTTAATCATTAATTACGAGAAACTGATGTGAGAGCTTACTAATTGTTGCAAATAATAAAATACTTTCATAAGTTTCGAGACGGTGTTCCAAGCTGTAATTATCGGTATTTTCTCAATTTCCTATTTAATTACAGAGTCTATAGTAATTATCAAAATCAATCCCGTAATAATAATTAGAACCATACAATATTCATACAAATATGTACATTAGGGTGGTCCAAAAATACTTTCAATTTTTTCTCTTGAATTTTTATTCATATCGCTCCCGAATTTGTTCAAGTTCATAAAAAAATAAATACGTTAAAAAATATGACATTTAGAGGTTTCGCGAACCCCATGAAGTTTAACACATATGTCACATAAGGAAAAAATCAAAATTAGCTGTTGAATACAAATAAATAATTACTTTTTGAATATTATCTGCATAAGAATATTTTATAGGGGCCCGAGAAAAAAACATCCTACTCTCTGCTGATACCTCAATGTTTACATACATTTTTTAAACAATTTATTATGGTTTATAGCAATTTTCGCTTAGAATAGACATAGAAAATCGCGGTATTTTTCGCATTTTTAAAGTTATTTTGAACTTTTCAGTTAGAGCGAGGCCATTATCAAAGAAATTCAACAATAATAATTGTTTAAACAATATATTATTATTTTTAATAATATTCGCTTACAATAATGCTATAAAGTTGCATTTTTTTCTAAAATTGTTCATTTTCTGTCCGCTTTTCAATTATAGTGAGGTAATAATTAATTCAAGTTAACAAAAATAATTGTGTAAATAATTTATTATAATTTTTAATAATATTCTCTTTGAATAATGCTAGATAGCTGCGGTTTTTTCTGAAATTTTAAACTTTTTATCTACTTTTCACTTAGTGGGGTAATAGTTAATGCAAGGTAACAAAGATAATTCCTTAAATAATTTATTATTGTCTATAACTATCTTCTCTTAGAGTGATGGTGAAAAGTTTCGGGGTTTTCTAGTATTCTGAAGGTTTTGTGCAATTTCAAGTCTTTTCAAGTTTTTAAATTTTTAAAGGGATCTTAAGAAATTGTAAAACAACTCACAGGATTTCAAAGGATTTGGAAGAATTTCATGTACCGAAGTATGTTCACAAATTTGAAAAGATATTGGTGGATTTTAAAAAAATTTAAAAAGATGTGCAAAAATTTCAAACGATTTTGAGGATTTTGAACGGATTTTAAGATATTTAAAAGGGTTTCGATAAATATGGCAACAAGTAATAAATGAACATGAACAAGAATCATTTTTTTAAATAGCACATCATTTATTTTTGGAATGAAGTATTTTTACTCTTTTGCTAATTAAAAAAAATTAATTTGAACAAAAACTCTCTCACTTACTAATTCAAGGAAAATTTACATTAAATATGATCCATATACAAAATTTGAAGAATATTTCAAATATCCGTTTTACGTTAGAAAAATATATTCACAAAAAAGAAAGAAATTGTTTGAAAATTATTCTTTCTATTGTTTATCTATAATTTGCTCATAACTAAAAGACCAAAGCGAAGCGACAAATTTCTGAAAAAATGCAACTTTCTAGCAATTATATAAAAGAAGATAGTTATGAACAATATTAAATTTTTTGTTAAGTTAGATTATTTATTACCTTACTAAGTGAAAAGTTGACAAAAAGTGGAAAATTACAATAACAAAAACAGCAACAATATAGCATTACTATTTGAGAAGATAGGTATAAAAAATGAAAATTTGTTTAAATCATTGTGTTTGTTAAATTTTATTAATTTTTACCTTGCTCAAAGTGAAAAGTGGACAAAAAGTTGAATATTTCAGAAAAACCGCAACATTCTAGCATTATTCAGAGAGAATATTATTTTAAATGATATTAAATTGATTAAAAAATTATTTCTGTTAAATATTATTCAATTATTGCCTTGCTCTAACTGAAAAGTTCAAAATCACTTTAAAAATGCGGAAAAAAACCGGGATTTTCTAAGTCTATTCTAAGAGAAAATTGCTATAAACCATAATAAATTGTTTAAGAAATGTATATAAACATTTAAGTATCAGTAGAGAGTAGGATATTATATATTAGAAACAATTCGTATTAAAAAACTGCACAGAAATCCTAATTAGCGCCGAAATCTCGAAATTCCAAATTTTTCATTTATGGTTTTTTTTTGGGCCCCTATAAAATTTATTTATGGAGGTAATATTCAGAAAGTAATTATTTATTTGTATTATACAGCTAATTTTGGAGAGAAATGTTAAGTTTCAACTCGATTCAGTTAATATTGACAATTCTGAATAAAATGTACAAAAATGTATTTTTTTCTTATGGGAAATACGTGTCAAACTCATTTTGTGTGTGGATTCGAACAAGTTTGGGGGCGTTATGCATGAAAAATTAAAAAAGTAATTTTTCAATGCATTGTTGGACCACCTAAATATACATATACTTATAAATTTACATCCTTATTTTATTTTAATTTACTTCGAATGTGATTGAAATAATTTTTCTATGCATTTGAAGGGAAATCAACATAAGGAGAATATATTGTAGGCACTGTATTAAAATGTACAAATATTTGGGAAAGGTATATAATCACCTTATCTAGTTTTCTTTTGTTTATTCAATTTAATTGAATTTTAATTAAGAATAAACTACTTTCATCTCCTAGCAACTTTTTCATATTTTCGTGTAAGAGTACAATTCTGTACAGTGTAATGTTTATTGAATTGTATAAGGGTAAACTGCCCTTATGTGGGCTAATGGCATTTATTTCCTTATTTGTTTTTTCCCCTTATTTCAAGATATAAGACGAACGGAGAAGCGATTCTGAATTATTCATCCAGTTACTTCAAAAAAAATTGACGACTTCGAGAACGCTTTTTAATGTTTAGCAATAATTGTTTACGGGCGTCGAAAAGCTTGAAATTTCCCCTTGGCAAATTTTATTTAACGAATTTCCACGTACACATTCGTTGAAGTTTTACTAAAAGATAGCATATTAGAAAAAATTTTCAGTATCTTAATTTTTGGACTTCATACTATTATAAATCATTTTCATAAATTTTGCATCCATCAGAAACTAGGATATATTATTATAATAATTTTGTGATTCGATTGTGAAAATTTAGACATTTTTTAAATAAAGCTATTAAAATTTGTCAATTTTAAACTGAATCGCGGCACAGTAGGAAAAAATGACATTTTTGGTTCAATATAACGTACAGCCACAAATTAGAACCGATTTGGATGTAAATAATTTGAAAAAGTTGATGAAATTGTACAGAGAGTTGTCGAGCCTGATTTTTTATTTCAGTTTTTAATTTTTTTATAAATAAACAAATATGACGAAAAAAAATGTCCATTTTTTCTATTTGACGTCCCGGTGCACGTCAATAATAGGAAAATTGTTGCGATTGCCTACTTTTTATAGAGTAACATTAGTTAAAGATGTTACATCATGATATAATCATCAGATTTTTTATAAACAAATTATTTGTTGAAAGTGTTTTCTATAATATTTAATAATTTTACGTTTTTGAAGTTACATTGCAAGAAATTTGGATGGAAACAATCTTATAATGGAGAAACTTTCTCTTCAGATTATTCTTGTTAATATTATGAACAAATTTAATTAAAAAATGCACTACTCAGGCATTTGTCGACGGAAAAATTCTTTTTTTAAAGGCAATCTTTTTAATTGTGAACATCGTAATACTTTTAACAACATTTATAATAATTTGTTAACATTTATGATATTTTAAACAAATGCATTACTCGGGCATCTGTCCTAGGTGGTAATTTCAGCAACATTCATAATTGGTTGAATACTACTATGACTTTTTGAAACAAATTTAATAAACAAATGCATCATTCGGGCATTTGCCGACGGAAAAACTCGTTTTTTTCGATGGCAGTAATTTTAATTGGGAACCTCACGATAATTTCAGTAATGTTCGTAATTACTTAATTAATTATTTGTTTTAAACAAATTGAATAAAAAATTTATTATTCGGTCATTTGTTGATTTAAAAATTCGTTTTTTTCCCATGTCAGTCCTTTTAATTGAAACTTCGTAAAAAGTTCAGCAACATCCATAATTAGTTGATTAATTTTATGATTTTTTTTTTAAATTTGACAGAGAAAATTAATTATTATTTGGGCATTCGGCGATGGAAAAATTAGTTTTTTTTCAAAGTCAGTCCTTTTAATTGGGAAGTCCATGATAATTTCATCAACACTCTTACTTAGTTGATAAATTGTATGATTTTTTGAAACAAATTTAATAAACGAATGCATCATTCGGGCATCTGTGATGCCCAAATCACAGGAAAATGGCCATTTTTTAGTTATATTTGTTTATTTATAAAAAAAACTGAAAAACTAATTTAAAATCAGGTCATTTCTTTCCCACAGTACACGGTTACGTTGAAATTACTTTAACTCGAGGGTGCGAACATCAAAAATGTTTCTTTTTTAATTCTGTATCTGGGATCTCTTACAACTATTTTTCGATAAAAAACAAAATCTTCGCCAAAGCGAATTGTTCATTGGAAAAATTGCAAAAAAAAACCTTTAATACATTTTAATCTCACTTCATTTTCTTGAAAAATTTATTTTTTCGATTAAATTATAGATTTATTTTTTTCTTATTTCTTGTTCTTGATATAATTATTTCAAGTAGAAAAGCTAGGAATGTACGTTTACCCACATGTTTTCTAACGTTGAAACTTTTGAACATAAGCAGATAACATTTTTTAAATAAAAAAATATCTACAAATAATTCGAATAGTATTTATCTGTTCTAATTTTTTCTCTGGTATAAAGCAGTGAATAACGAATTTTTATCTCTCAAAATATAAAAAAATCGAGGATAAAATCGAACGAATGAAATATAACAATGTTGGTCATGTATTTTTGAATGTATGTAATTGATAACAGGGATATAGAGCCCTGGCTAAAATCAAATTTATAATATGATACTATTTTAACAAAATAAAAGTTCAAATTGCCGACGAATATAATACCATGTTTTTGGTCACATGACACTGGTACATGCCCTCACGTAGTTATTTCTTGTTTTCAAAAAAATCAAAAAAATTCCACCTATACATCTGTCGACTTTTTCAAAAATAATTGACAAAGCTTTTAACATTTTGTTTACTTTGTATATGAATGTAAATAAAATCAATACCTTGTATATTGTCTTATTTGATATATTTTTAAAATATCATAAATGTTGGTACCTACAATTAATTTCAATATTATTATCAAAATGATGAAACCCCTGTATTGATGTTTGTCATTATGTTACAACCATTTCCGTAGTTTGATTGCAAAATTATTGATTGTTGTCAGCATTTGAAACCTAATTTTCATTGTTCACTAATTATTCATTAACTATTAAAAATTGATTACAAAAATTAATATAAATAAAATAATGTCAGAATATTGTTTTAACAATCCATCTTTCTTCCCTTCAACCCTTAAAAGCTTGGAAGGTAAATCCCCCACATTCCAAGATCAGAGAAAGGAACAATAAAAACAGATAATAAGCAGACTTCACAAAGCGAGCTTTTGAAATTGAAATTCTTATGTTCATTTTCTCTGCAAAATGTTATCTAACTCATCATAAAAAAAATCTCTTTCATTATGCTACAAAAGTATACATTTTTTAAAATGTAGAAGAAATTAATCTTTTAAATTAATACAATAGAATTTGAAATTTAATATAAAATGTTCACTCAGAAAAATGTTTGTTTGAGTCAAACAAACATTCCTTTGACCCTATATCAAAGATAAAATTTGTTTGATTCAAATAAAATTTGTGTGAGTTAAACATGGCGTGTTCGATTCAAATAAATTATGTTTAAATTGTAAAAATATTTGTTAGAGTTAATCAAATATTTGTTTCACCCTATATCAAAGAAGGAATTTGTTTGATTCAAACAAACATTTTTCTGAGTGTGTAATGAGAAAACTTATTTGAATTTTCGAAAGCAAATTTTATCAACAGTATTTTTTCTTCAGCTCTGCTTGGAACGTAACAAAATTCAGTTAATTAATAAGTTTCTAATTGTCTAATGAAGAGAATTTTGATCCCTTAACATTTTAATTTCTTATATCGATCCTCTGGTTATCAAGTTCAGTAATAATTATTGATTATAGTGATAAATTATTTATTAGGAGGAGAACTTCGAAGAATCTAAGCATGTGGTGAGATTTTTAAAATAAAATGTCAAGTTTGCAGTAGTTGCGAAGTTATCGGAACTACTTACTCTAGAATTAATTGACCTAACGTAATTGAGCCTGCAGCCAGAAGGCGATTTGATTGAAACTTACCCCAAAAGGGCAAATTCCCAGCCTGCCTTTAGGTTTAAGCTTTGGATTTTCATTTTAATAATTATAATGATACGTTATAAAAATTATGAAAAATGCTCTTAGGAATTTGAAGATTCATTAAAATTTTTATTTAAGGGAACTCTAAATATTCAAAGGATTACCTAAAAAACGGAATAATGCACAATTTGGAGAAATATGTTTTTTTTAGGAAAAATAAATACCAATCATAAAACTTTAAACAAATTAAAAATTGGTCCACTTATAAAATTTTTTGTAACTTATATGTTTTCGTTCCCCCCTCCATGGTAGCCACTCCTCAGGTCGAAAAAATTGTCAGCAAATTTTTTTTTGTAAATCATTAAGTACATAAAAGTAGCTTTCGAACTAACCAAATTCCGCCCAAAAAAGTTGAAGATTGTAGAAATGGCCCACCTTTTTTTTGAGCACGTAAACATTTATTTTAAAAATGGTTAATTTTTTGTTTATAAAATCGGAATTTTTTCAGAAAACTGATCTCTGTTTACCGATAAAACAATAAGAAAGAAGCGGTTTAACGTTTTGGGAAGTTTGAAATGTTATAACTTGATGATATTTAAAGTTATCTATTTTCCCGCCATTTTCCAGATTTTGAAATGGCACTTTTCTCAAGAAACTTGTAAAGGATTGTGAAATAATAAAATACAACAAAAAATCGAAAATTTTAACTATGTACACTAGCTTAGCCCAAAAAAAACATTTGAGTCATTTAATGAACTTGGAGAGCGTATTTCTTTATTTAAATTGTTTTCTAATTTTTTTAACAATTTATTTTTGCTTAAATCCAACTTTTTAACGAAAAAAACTAGAAAATTGAACTTTTTTGCTAGTATTTTCAACAAGTATCAGAATTTTAGCCTAAATAATACTTTTTCCAATATACTTTATATTGTTTCAACAATTTTCGTTTGTTTAAACAATTTATTATCTTGTAACCTCACGCATTAATTGTTTTTTCTGAACGCTTTTGCTTCATTTATGAATGTGAAGAGTGAATTATTTAATTAGAGTTGTATATTCATTGTTTGAATAATTTACAATTATTTAAATACAACTTTTAGAAGAAAAAAGATAGAGAAACGTCTTTTTTCTATTTGTTCAATAAGTTATATTACTTTCTCCTAATTTTTATATTTTTTAACCTACTGCTGATTGTTGAAGCAATTTTCTTGTTTTTTATTTAATTATTATCTTATTATATCTCAAATGACTGAATGTTAACACTTATTTCTGTACCTTTTTAAATCAATGTTTAAATAAATAAGATCAATTGAAAATAACGAATATGTTCAGAAATAGGTGTTCAGATTTATTAATTAGGCCATAGCATACAGATAATACCACTAACTTGCGATATCATAGGATAATAATTTTATAAACAAATGAAAATTGTTTTAACAATAACCAGTAGGTTGAAAAATCTAAGAATTATGAGAAAGTAATGGACCTCATTGAAAACATAGCACAAAAAAAACGTTTCTCTACCTTTTTCCTGTCCATGTTATTCTTATGGGAACAAATTCTTAGAAAAAAAAAATACGTATTCACTTTTTTTGGGTAACTAAAAGAATGGAGGAGTGGGATGCCCCTTACATATACACCAAGAAAGAAATGTAATGAACAAAGTGGAAACCCATGTATATTTTCAGAAAAATGTTCGAAAAAATTTGATTCTTCAATTTAATTAATTCCCCTGACTTGCAAATTCAGAATAAAGACAATTTCTTAATTAGAGTAGAAATTAAAATATTGAAATTGTGTAAGAGAATTTAAATTATTTTTTATTTGTTTATTTTTGAATTGTTCATTATAATTAATATTTGCATCCATTGTGAATTTTCCACCTTAAATTAATATGCATTTACTGATTCCAATGCTCAGTGGCTTTTAGTGAAAAAAAATATAATTTATTCTCGCTTTTTATTATTTATTTGCTCGAAAACATTGCTGCTTAAAATTGTTTCAAATATTTTCTTTTTTTAATATAATATAATCGACTACACGTTTTTAAGCTATGAAAGCTTTAGGAATCACAAAAAATGTATTTTCCACATTATTACTTAACACTAACATATTTTTGAATGATAAAAGTTACAATTACGTTAAACCATGCTATTTTATTTTATTTGCAACTTAAATTAATTAATCAATTGTCAATTTAAAAAAATAAATTTTGTTTTTTCTATCAGCTATACACAATTTTTGAAAATAAAATACATTTTTAAATCTAATATTTCTTGAAGTCTTGATATATTCTTTATTGAGCGGATTTCGTATTCAAGACAAGTTTTCCCTCAAGAGATTCCCGGCCGCTAATTGAGTTAGCTTACTGTAAAGCTTCAACAGGTTGGCGAAGATTTTTCTCACGAATATTCGAACTAAATATGATCCCTTACTGTAAAAAAGAAGTAAGCAATTTATTTTCAAAAAATTTAATAACGAATTTTATATAAAATGTATACTAAATCTTGAATAGAAATTCGTATCACGAAATTTAACGCTTGATGCTTTAAACTTTTGACATGATCTTCCTCCGCTCAATGCTGATCGTTATTCACCCGTTGTAGTAGAATGCAAATTTTTATGAAGAACTTCTCTTTATGGATATAGTCACATCATGTATTTTCACGTTTATCGGGATTCACTGTTTGATTTCAACCCTTTATAACTGCGTTTTACATTTTTCTACAAGAGAACTATTCTTGCATTTTTATGCAAAAATGATCAGAACCCACGTAAATTTTTACATCTGCAATGAAATATTCATTTTCCTCTTTTTATTCTTATTCGAACAAGGAATGTAAAACGTAAGAGCATATCATAAATTTTCAAATATCTTTTGACAAAAAAAAAATATATTTTTCAACAAATTGTTTGAATTTTCAACTAGATAATTAAATTGTTAACAAATCTGTTGATATTTTAACCTACAAAGATTTGCTTTCAACCAAATAGTTGAATTTTACACTAAAAAAGATAAATCCACCGAAAATGGAATGGTTTAATTTTTATTTTTAAGAATTGATTTTTAAACAAAAAACCAATTTTCAACTTAAGAGATGAACTTTGAACTAAATTGATGAACCTTAAAAAAAATACATCCTCAAGAAAGGAGTTCAACTTTAATTAAGTAGTTGAGTTTTCAATAAAAAAAGATGAATTCTCGACGAAAAATGTGATAGTTAATATTTCAAACAAAAAGCATTTTAATTTAAACCAAAGAGTTTAATTTTAAATCAAAAATAGTTGAAATGAAGGCAAGCAGGTCATTTTCCAACAAAATAGTTGAATTTTCAACAAAGAAATATTTTTTCAGGCAAGAGAGAAAATAAATTTCAACCAGCAGTTGAACTTTTAACCAAAAAATTTTCAACCAAATAGTTGGATTTTCTACCAAAATAATAGACTTTTACCCCAAAAAGACAACTCTTCAACAAAACAGTGAAATTTTAAGCCAAAAACGGAATTGTTCTACAAAAAAGTAGAATTTTCATCCCACAAATGTGAATTTTCAACAAAAAAGTTCACTTTTGAACAAAAAGTTGAATGTTTAACTAAAAAAGATCAACTTTCAACCAAAAAATGGAATAGCTAAATATTCAGTAAAAAAATGATCTTTTCTACCAAGAGAAACGAATTTTCAACAAAATAGCTAAATTTTCGAGAAAAAAAAGTTATATTCTCAAAGAAAATTTTAATACTTGAATTTTCAACTGAAAACGATCAATTTTGAACCAAAAATTGAACATTTGAATGTTCTGTAAGAAAAATTAATTTTCAACATAAAGGACCAATTTTCGACAAAATAGTTTAATCTTCAACCAATAAAATTAATTTTTATCAAAGTACTTCAACTTTTAACTAATAGCTACATTTTCAACCAAAAAGATGACTTTTAACAAAATATTTCAATTTTCAACAAAATAATTAAATTTTCAACCAAATCGCAGAATTTCTAACCAAAAATATAATATGTAGTAGACTTTAAAATTATAAAGAATTAACTTTGAGTGTGAAGTTGCTATTTTTTGAATTTTGCGTCGTTTTAAACATTTTCAACGGAAAAAAATCTGTTATTAAATTTTTGAATATTAAATGCAACTCGAGTTTCAAAACAATTTTATATTTTTAAACGTATATGGATTTAAATGTTAAAAAATATCTTCTAAATGAAGAAATTAAAGGCGATCTTTTAATATTCTTCCTTTTTTCTCTTCTTTCTTCATTTATTTAAATAAAGGGTGTCATGCTGGAACCATTCAAGTGCCAAGGAAAAAAACATTTCAGGAGAGAAAAAAGACTTTCCCGAAATTCGAATAATTAAAAAAAAATGAGAAAGTGCAATCGAGATTTGATAGAACTCTCTAGATCTATATACAAAATTGTTGGAAAAAGATAAATCTTTTTGAGAGAAACATCGTCAAAAATTGTCCTCTGTCATAACCATGTAAGTGTCATGAAAAATTGTTTTTTTTTTTAATTTCTTCTTTAAAACTCTTTTTAAACTCTATTTTACATAAAATATACCAGGAAAACGCCAGAAACATGTTGCAAGACACACAGAAGGCTCCAAAGTAAGAAATGATAATTTTGTCGATGTTTCAAAACTTTCAACACAATTATTTTGTCATGAAATATTTGAATAACTAATAGAGCAAAAACTAATAGATGATTTTTTAAGAAATTTTTGTTTAACCAATTTGTTGAAAAATGTAGAATACGAAAAAACTTGTAAGGCCATTCGATCTCAACTGGTGACATAGTATAAATAAACAATTACGTGTTACATGATTTATAATTATACTCTAACAAATTTGGTGAAGCAAAAAATTTTCCATTGTATGTCACTTTTCCCACAGAATCGAATGGTGATATTAGTTTTTCGATATCTCACATATATGCGGCAGAATCAATAGAGATATTTTAAGCCAGTAAAACTTTTTTTTCAAGTGGCTCTTACATGGTTATGAAGTGATACCCTTCAAATATCTTCTGCTCATTTTTTTTTTTACGAAATTTGGAAAATTAATAAAAATTTCTCTGGGTACAAAACTTGTATGGCTCTTTTTCGGATATTTCACAAAAATCTTGAAATTTAAAGAATTCTTTTTTAAACTTGCATTCTTTGTTACTCTGTTTGTTATTAAAAGCTCTATCGAAAAAATTGCTGTTGAGGAAACAATTTCATATTTAATGATCAATAATTAAGAGGGTAAAGTAATACTTTCATGTTTTATTAGACAAAAAGTTAGTTAAATTACATAAATATATATACAGAATACATATTGGGTGATTAAACAGTAGTTTAATTCTACAAATAGCCTAATGCATTCTGGTGATATAAGCGGTCTATTTAGTTGTGGTCAGAATCCAATACTAATATTGAATTATTAATATTTGAGAAAGGCGTAATCGATTATGGGATAATGAATTCATACACTGTGATTAATATTTCCACGAATGCTGACATGTGTTTATAGGAAATGCCAATTCAACAGCTGAATGATCCTAATCTCTTTTCGCAATGGAATTTTCCAAACAAGTTGATTAATAGTGTCCGTTTAATTTTATATTTGATATGTAATTACCAAAAACCCAATTATTGATTTTTACTTACTAATCTTATATCGGTTTTTTTTAATTATCATATATTTCTTCCACTTTTGTAAAAATTATTATCAAATCAAAAGTTTATTTATGTTTAACTCTATTTTGATTAAGATTCGCAGTAGCGAATCGCCGCCAAGTCCAAACAAAACTACCAAGAATCCTTATCTGGAATCATCATGTATTTTTATACATTTTTGGATTATCGGCTAAATTCTTAATCAATTTCAATCCAAATTTGATTGAATCCACAAAAATATGTATTTTTTAAAATGATATTTAGAGGTTCCGCAAGCCTCATGAAGTTTAATACGTATTTCCCATAAGAACAAAATACTTTTTTGTAAATTTTATTGAATATATTCAATATTAGGTAATTCGAGTTGCAACTCAACAGTTCTCTTCAACATTAGCTCTAGAATACAAATGAATAATTACTTTCCAAAAATCACCACCATAAGTCTGTTTTATAGGGTCCCAAAAACCCCATAAGTGAAAAATTGAGTTTTGCTTGCTTTTGGCGCTAATGATCTTTTTGCAGTTTTATTAGTGCAAAATGTTTCTGATACGTGATATGCTACTTTACACTGATAATTAAATGTTTAGGTAAATTTTTTAAACAATTTATCATTGTTTTTATCAATTTTCTCTTAGAATAGAGTTAGAAAATCTCGGGTTTTTCCAAGTTTTTCAAATTATCTTTAACTTTTTAGTTAGAACGAGGCAATAATCAATTAACTTTACATGAATAATTGTTCAAACAATCTATTATTATTTAGAATAATATTTTCTTAGAATAATGCTAGCGTTGAAGTATTTTCTAAAATTTTCCACTTCTGGTCCTTTGCAATTCAAGTAAGGTAATAAATAATTCATGTTAACAAAAATAACTATTTAAACAATTTATTATAATTTTTACTAATATTCTCTTTGAATAAAGCTATGAAGATGCTGTTTTTTTCTGAAATTTTCCACTTTTCGTAAACTTTTCATTTAGAGCGAGGTAATAATGAATGAAATTTGAGTAACTGATTGTTTAAACAAATCATTATTGTTTATAACTATCTTATCCTATAGTAATGCTATATAGTTGCGATGTTATCTGCAATTTTTTACTTTTTGTAAACTTTCCACTTAGAGCGAGGTAATAATTAATGAAATTTAACAAAAATTATTGTTCAAACAAATTATTATTGTTTATAACTATCTCCTTCTATAGTAATACTAGATAGTTGAGCTTTTTTCTGAACTTTTGAACTTTTTGTCCACTTTTCAATTAGAGTTAGGTAATTATTAATTCATGCTAACAAACATGATTGTTTGAACAATTTATAATCAGTTTTAATAATATTCTTTTTCGATAATCCTAGAGAGTTGCGTTTTTTTTAATTGTCCAAATTTTATCAACTTGTCAACAACAAACATATTTGTTAAAAAATTTATTGTTGTTTATGACTATCTTCTCTTAGAGCAATGCTAGAGAGTTGCGTGGTTTTATGAAATCTTCAGATTTTCTTTAAGTTTTTAGTAAGAAATAATTAATAAATATAAATATTTATAATAATATAAACAAAAAGGCTCTCAGGAACTACTTCAAGAAAAATTTACATTTAATACGATCCATATAGATTGTTTAAAAATTATTCTCTTCATTGTTTATTTATTATTTGCTCCTAAATAAAAAGGCAAAGCAAAGCTAACATTTTTAGGAAAAACCGCCATTTTCTAGGAATTATCTAAGAGAAGATAGTTATAATCAAGAATAAATTGTTTGAACAATAACTGTTGTTAATTTGCATTAATTATTACAAAAAAATTTGAAAAGTTGACAAAAACTGGGAAATTTCAGAAAACCCGCAAATATCTAGGATTACTATAGGAGAAGATAGTTATAAACACTAATAATTTGTTTAAACAATTATGTTTAATAAATTTAATTAATTTTTACCTCGCCCCAAGTGAAAAGTAGACAAAAAGTTCAATATTTCAGAAAAAACCGCCACATTCTAGCATTATTCAAATATAATATTATTAAAAATAATATTAAATTCTTTAAACAATTATACTTGTCAACTTATAATTGAAATGTAGACAAAAAGTGGAAAATTTTAATAAGAACTGGAATTTTCTAGCATTATTTCAAGAAAATATTACCATAAATAATAATGAATTGTTTAAACAATTTACACAAACATCTCATTATCAGTAGAGAGTAGTATTTTATGTATTAAAAACAATTTGCACTCAAAAACCAAATTTCACTAATGAGATTTTTTTGGGACCCTACGAAACAAACTTATGGAGGTGATATTTAGAAAGTAATTATTCATTTGTATTTGAGAGTGAATTGTGAAGAGAAATATTGAGTTCAAGAAGTCTTTAGCAAACAGATTCTCAATATGTATTTGAAGAATTTTCGATTTGAGCACATGGGGAAATTTAATTTAATATTTATTTAAATTTTATATAATAAGTATCGGATAAGTTTGGTGATAGCAGCCACCCTTTCCATTTTGAATTGAAATTGAATAATACCACCAATTTAATTGAATTAAATAATGAATCAATTTAATTATATTTCAACGAAAATTATTTGAACAATAAATTTAATTGATTCAATTTTGTTAATTATTAATTCAAAGAAAATTAAATTATTATAGCTTAAATATGTTATTAAAAAAATACAAAGAAACATGAAATGCCTCAAAAATATCTGCGCTGCAAAAAATCTGTCAAGTATTACTGCATACATTTTTGAAATCAAAGTTGGCCAAGTAATTTTGAAAAAAATATTCATAATAAAGGAACTTTTTTTATAAAGTATCTTATAGAAAATTTTTAAATAAATTTTAAAAAGCTATTTTAGACATTATAAAACTTGGCGGGATTAAACGTATAAGTAAAATGTTTTTTTACAAATTGTTGAGTATGGGAAATTGATGGTATAATTTATTTATGCAAGTTTTAAAATAACTGAAATGACTTTTTAAAATTTATTTTAAAACTTTCGATCGGATGCTTTACGAAAAATGTTTCCTAATATATTTTATTACGATTATTTTTTCCATATTCTTTGAGCAACTTTGATTTAATAAATTTATATAGTAGCACTTCGAAATATTTGTGTACCGCAGATTTTTTTAGTGGGATTCTCGAATTTATAATATAAATGGAAAATCAATTTGTTGTTTTGACCTGCATTTGAATGTATTAGCGCAGAGACCGTATGATTAAAAGTTTTTTGAAGCTCCACACTTCTGGATAAAATAGTTGCCCTTCGAAAAACTTTTCAATTATCTTGTTTGTCTGAATGAAATTATACTTCCTAATATTATCTTTGTTCTTATTTACTTTTAGCTTTGTTAGTTAAAAAGTTTTTGTGACATGTGTACTTTCTAGGTGAATTTTCTCATGTTTTGAGAAACGAAAGTTCGTTGAGGAAAATGTCATTCATTTATTCAATAACTTAATTATTAGCCCCTATATGTTCTAGAAGGTTTGCTATTTATTCTTGAAAGCCTCAATTATTTAATTTTGAATGATTTAAATTAAATAATTGATATTTAAAGACCCAAATTCTAAGCATGCAATATTTTTAATATAGAATGTTTTATAAATGTAACAAAATATTTTTAATTTGAATGTATACATTTTTAATTTATTATTCTCAGAGCTGCTGCATTGAAAAAATGATGTATCTAAACCGAAGAGACCTTAAACAAATTCAAGTTAAATTAAAAAGAATTCATATGAATTGAAAAATTTGATACGAATTTAAAACAATTAAAAAATATTGAAAAATTGAGTAAAATTAGTGAGTTTGGAATTAATTTAGAAAAATTCAAACATTAAAAAGTTTAAACATCTTCAATATAAGTTAAGGGGGCATTCCAATGTGAACGCATACAAAAAAGCATATTTTCAATCATTTTATTCTCGGGAACTATTGTATATAATTGAACGAATGTTTTTTTTTCTCTTAAAGGTATGATCAAGGAAAGTGAAAAAAATGTTGTTCGATGGCAAAAAATATTTATTTATAAAATAAAATGCATGTGTGCAAAAAATAAAAAGTTTTCTGTTGGCGCAGGTGATTTTGGCTCTCCTGGTGATCTGAAACAGAAAATCAAAAAAGTTTATTAATCTATGTCATCGCCCCTATGGTCCGAACCTCCACTTTTTATTTCATCGAAAATTAACAAAATGGCGGCGTTCTTTATGAAAGAAACGCTTTTTCTGAAAGAACGTTTCTTTTATTTTTTTCACAAAAAACGCCGCCATTTTGTTAATTTTTGATGAAATAAAAAAGTGGAGGTTCGGACCATAGGGGCGATGACATAGATTAATAAACTTTTTCGATTTTCTGTTTCAGATCGCCAGGAAAGCCAAAATCACCTGCGCTAGCAGAAAACTGTTTATTTTTTGCACAAATGCATTCTATTTTATAAATAAATAAATGAATATTTTTTACCATTAAACAAATTTTTTTTCACTCTCCTTGATTATACCTTTAAGAGGAAGAAAACATTCGTCCAATGTTATACAATAGTTCCGGAGAAAAAAATGATTGAAAATATGCTTTTTTTATGCGTTCACATTGGAATGCCCCCTTAAACAAATACCAAAAAAATTCAAAAAAATCCATTGAATTAAAAAAGTTTAAGACAATTTCATAGGATGCAGAAAAAGTTGATGATAAATTAATAAGAATTCAGGGTACATTCCAAATAATTCAAAATTGTAAAAAATTTGGAAATATCTTCAAATCTTTGAAACCCTACGAAATCTGAAAAATTCTTTACTGAAATCCATTAAAATATTATAAAATCTCGCGAAATTCTATGAAATTTTATGATGTATCTTGAACAATTTATTAAAATACCCTTGGAATCTTTTATAATATTTTAAACATTATAGTTCTTGTCCATTAAAATCGCTTGAAATTTTTTAATCTCTTGAATATTCCTTGGAATCTTTTTATATACCCTCAATAATAAAAAGCCTTTGAAATCTCTTCAAATTATTGAAATAAATTAAAAACTCCCTGGAATTTTTTAAAAATTCCAAAAAGTATTTCAAATCCTTTGAAATTTTCTAAAATTTCTTAAAACTCTTTAAAGCTCTTAAAAATGCTTGGAATGGTTCAAAATATCCTCAAATATTTCTTATCATTTGAAATCCCATGAAATTACTAAAATCAATGGAAACTTTCTTGACATCATTGAAAATACCCTGAAATATTTTAATTTCTTCAAGATCTTTAGAAATTCCTTGAATTTTTTTAAGCTATTGAAAATTCCTTGGAATTAAAAAAAAATATATATTTTGAAACCTTTGAAACTTTTTAAAATCCCTTGCAATTTTTTAAAACTCTTGAAAATTTCTTAGAATCTTTTAAAATACCCTAAAATATTTCAAATTCTTTAAAATTGTTTGAAATCCCTCGAAATTTGGTTAAACTCTCGAAAATTTTTTGGAATTAAAAAAAGCCTAAAATATTTCAAATCTTTTGAATGCCCTCAAAACTTTCTGAAACTTTTTAAAATTTCTTGGAATTTTTCAAAATACCCCAAAATCTTTAAAATCCTCTGGAGTAATTTGAAGTTATTGAAATCTATTGAAAATAACCTAACATAATTTAAATTCCTCAAAATCTTTTGAAATCCCTTAAGATTTGTGAAAACTCTTGAAAATCCCTTGGAATTTTTATAAATACCCTAAAATCTTTGGAAATACCATCAAATATTTTCAAATTCTTTGAATCCTACCAAACCCCTCATGAATATCCCTTAATAATCCCTTGTGAATAAATTCTTCAAAATCCATTAAAATATCATAAAATTCCGACAAATTAAATAAAATCTACTGATATTTCTTGAATTCTTCGAAAATTTAAATCGTAATTAAAATAAATTAATAATAAAATTAAAATTATTGAAATCCTCTTATATCTGATCAAATCCCTTACAATCTTTAAAAATATTCTAAAACCATGTATGTCCTATAAAATCGTTTCATATCGTCCAAAATTCTAGGAAATTCTTTAAAACCCCATGAAAATTTGTTTAAACTGAAAAATTTTAAATCACTTGAAAATACCTTGGAACTTTCTTAAATATCCTAAAATATTTAAAATCTTTTGAAATTTTTCGAAATTCCTTGAACTCTTTTTAAATTCCTTAAAACTTTTTAAAGCTCTTGAAATATTCTTGAATGTTTTAGAAATACCCTAAAATATATCAAATCCTTTGGAATACCTTCAAATGTTGATTATGCAAATTTAACATTTTCGTGAGAAAATAAATTGTTCTTATTTCTAAAGTCGTCTGGTCACAGTGGGTCAATCACCATATTTTATTTTGCACAATAAAAACAAAGTTATTTTTTATGCACAGTATAAAAAAAGTTATTTTTTATGGAATTATAAAAAGAGTGTTCAGAACAGTCTATTTATGTAAAAATGTTATAAAACAACGAATTTTGTACTCAGTTTCCGCTTCCTAAGCAATGAAAGACCAGAACGTGATGCTATTTTGATTTTCAAGTATTTTATTCTGCCGGAAATGGTATACGCGGCTTCTAAAATGGGTCGTAATTTTATTTAGTAACTACAATCTAACTGACTTAAGTATTTAATAATTAAAAAGTATGTAATAATAACAAGTACGTTAATAATTAACATGTTCGTAACAAGTATTTAATAATTATTATAATTATTATTAAATACTTGTTACGCGGAACTTGCTCGACCTGCTGCTCCCTAACCAGTGTTGATCAAATGCCGCTTATACTGAAATTATTTATATTAATTTACCTGAATTTAATGCTGGTTAACCCATGGGTTATGTTTTCAGGTTAAATATTCAATTGTTTAGTAAAAAATTCAACTGTTTTGTAGAAAATTCGTTCTTTTATTGAAAATTAATTTTCCTCAATGAAAATTGAACTATTCCTTTTTTTTGTTGTTAAAAATTGCTCTTCTTAGTTCAAATATTTAACTGTGTAGTTGAAAATTTAGGTCATTTCTCAAAAATTCGTCTTTTTTGATAGAAAAGTAATCTTTTGATGCAACAAATTGGAGAAAAAATGTATGTATTTTTTTGAGAATTCATCTTTTTTGGTAGGGAATTAATCTTCTGGTTCAAAATTCAGTTTTTGTGAAAAATGCAACTATTTTGTTGAAAATCCAACTGTTTTATAAAAAGCTCGTATTTAGACTTGTAAATTCTACATTTTTTATGACATTTTTTTTCTTTCTTGATTAAAAAATCTCTTTGTTGAAAATTCCTCTTTTTTATTTTTAAACTCATCTCTTTTGATAGAAAGTCCACCTTTTTTCGTTAAAACGCAACTATGTATTTAGTGGAAAATTCAACTATTTGGTAAAAAATTTAACTCTTCTGTGAAAAATTCGTTTCTTTTGCAAAAAATTAATTTTCCTAACTGGAAATTTACCTATTCTATTTTTTGTTAAAAATGTATCTTTTTTAGTTTAGAAATTCAACTACTCAATTGAAAATTCATCTTTTTCGACAGAAAGTTAATCTTCTTGGTTGAAAAATCCACAAATTGACTGAAATTTTTTGTATTTTGTTGAAAATTAAACTGTTTTGTTAGAAAATTAATATTATGCTTGAAAATTAAATTATTTGTTGAAAATCTAGCTGTTTTATGAAAAGCTCGTCTTTTGGGCTGAAAATTCTACATTTTAGATGACATTTTTGTTTCTTTTTTGACCAAAAAATCTTTCTTAGTAGAAAATTCAACTCTTGTTGAAAATTCGTCTTTTTGATTTAAAAACTCATCTCTTTTGGTAAAAATTTCATCTTTTTTGGTTAATAATGTTTAACAAAAACTGCTTGGTTAAAAATGAATATATTTTGTTTAAGATTGCAATTATTTTGTTGAAAATTCGTCTTTTTGGTTCAATTCAACTTTTTGTGATTAAAATTACAAATCTTTTCTCGATTCAAATACTTTTCTCTTCTTGATTCTTTTTCTTTCCTTGATTCAAATAATTATTCAAGATAATTTTGTTTAATAACTTGAAATTAGGTATGCTTATTTAGATAGATGAATAATAATAATCATTTTAAAAATGTTTAAAAGCGTTTGAATTCAACGATTTCAAATAAAAGAAGTTATACATAGTTCCGCATTGGAATTCAGTTCTTAAAAAATTATCTTTGTCATAATAATATAATATAAACTGTACTAATAAAGGAGAGATGCCTACATGCTAAGCTGTTTTTTTATTTCCATCATTTGATATATACACATTCGCAGTACACCAGGGGCTAAATTCCACTAATTAATTATGCAAATATATTCTTGCGTGAAAAACTAAACCGATTTAGAGAGAATTTTGCCAGTGTTTGTTTTTCTTTGCTGTTGTTTCATTCCGTGAATAATTCACTTGTCTGAGCAAAATAAAGAGGCATACTAAAATTATTTTAATTTTTGATTATTATAAATTACTTTTACCATATTTGGTTTCATTACCCATAATATTTTTGATTTGAATATTTTATATTTTTACCGCCTAACCAACTAACTTCACCAAATTAATTAGATTTCTGATTAAAAAGATTTAAAAAAAGTTTTTCACTCTCTCGAAAAATTATATTTTATTTGCGAAATTTTATATGTAAAAGACTGTAGCTTAGATTTTTTATATTTTTCTTATTCGTTCTTCTAATGTTGATATAATTTTGTGCTTTTCGTTATTTAAATATTGAAACAATTCGATTAAAGTGCTTAACGGTAACAAATTCAGTGGCTCGTGAGAGGGTTTGAAGTCAGGCGAGGTGGTGTAACGAAAAAGTAGAAAAATTTGCGATTGTCAAAGAGGATTTTTATAGACCTGGTACTGACAATCAAGGTCTGTTCAATCCTTTTTATAAAATCATGCTTTAAAAGACTTTTCATACATATTTATATTCTAATCATACAATGCTATTTCCAGAAATATTTATTTGAAAAGATTGCTGACATGGAATAAGTGATATACATAGCTTATAAGTAAAAATAGTTATAAAAATAAAATTTACAACATTGCAGGCTTCAAAGTTCACTTTTTGAAGATAAAGTCACTATATTCGCTTTCAATAAAAATATCACTTGATCATAAAGTTAAATTTTGAAACTAAAAAGATGAATTTTGACCGAAAAGTAGAATTTTTACCCAAAAAGTAGATTTTTTACCAGAAAATACGAATTTTCTACAAAATGCATGAATTCTCAGTCAAGTAGTTGATTTTTCAACTAAAAAACACGAATTTTCAACCCTAAACGGAATATTTAAATTATCGATTAAAAAAATTAATTTTCATGACAAAAAAAAACATTTTTCACAAAAACGGTCCAGTTTTCCATCAAAGATATACATTTTTAACTAAAATGATGAATTTTTAACAAAGTAGTTCAACTTTCGTCAAAATAGTTGAATTTTCTACCAAATTGTTGGATTTTCGAGCCGAAAATACGAATTTTCTACAAAAATGTTGAATTTTTAAACCGATAATATGAATTTTCAAAAAAAAAGTTAATTTTCAACCTTAACAGATTAATTTTTTAACAGAAAGTTTCATTTTTAACCACAAAAGGTGACATTTCTACCAAAAGGTATATTAATTTTCAAACCAAAAAGATGAATCTTTAACAAAATAGTAGAGTTTACAACAAAAACAACATTTGTTAGTCAAGGAAGAAAAAAATTTAAATCAAATTGTTAAATTTTGAAGCCAAATGACGAATTTTTAACAAAACAGTTGTATTTTTAACCAGGGTGATTGATTTTCTACCAAAAAATATTAATTTTTAACAAAATATATGAACTTTTAGCCAAGAAGTTCAATTTTCAACTAAAAAAATGAATATCCATCCCTAAATGTAATAGTTACATTTTCACTTGAAAATGATAATTTAAAAAAAATTGGTAACTAAATAGTTCGATTTTCCACCAAAGATATACATTTTTAAATAAAATGATGCATTTGTTAACTAAAAAAATGAATTTTTAACAAAGTAGCTAAAATTTCGACAAAAAAGTTATGTTTCAACTTCAACAGATCATTTATAACCAGACAGTTGTATTTTCAACCAAAAAGGAGACATTTGTACAAAAAGAGATCAATTTCCATTCCAAAAAGATGGATGTTTAATAAAATAGATTAATATCCCAAAAGAACATTTTTAGTCAAGAAAGAAAGAAATTTCAATCAAATTATTGAATTTTCAACTCAAAAAGACGAATTTCAGCTAAACAGGGAATGGTTATTATATTTTCAGTTGGAAAAATTAATTTTGAACCACAAAAAAAACGAATTTTTAACAAATAAGTTAAATTTCCGAACCAAATAAATTAATTTTGAAGTAAAATAATGAATCTTTGACTAAAAAAATAGTACCTTATGTAACAAGAGGTGAAAGGAGCAGATTTTTCCCGCGGGAAAATTCTAGAATTCTGATCGACTTGGAGCAACTCAGTTTTTCAATATGCCGACTGTCGACCGAAAAAAGAAAAAAATGTCAATTTTATTCACACATCGCAAATTTTACGTTCGCCCCGCAAATTTTACAATCGCCCCGCTAATTTTACTTTCGCTCGGAAAATGCGGTTTACGGGAAATATATGCTACTTTTTTCTCTACTTTCAGGGGCGAAAGGTGGCCATTTCGGTCAAGTGTGAAATAAAATGAATTTTAAACAAAGTTTTTTAACAAACCTTTGACGAAATAGTTGAATTTTCTACAAGATTGTTGGACTTTTAAGCTGAAAATACGAATTTTCTACAAAACTCTTGACTTTTCAAACCGGCAATATGAATGTTCCCCCATAACACGCAATGTTCAGAAATAGTTATAGAATATTTAATTGGTACACTGGAAACATTCGAAATTAATATTGCAGCAATGTTTAAAAAACATTAAAATGTCTGACCCAGGCAATATTGGTCCGGAATATTTCTGCAACAATTAAAAAAATATTGAATTGCGCTTGCTTTATGTGTCAGAAGTTTACACGAAATCTTGCTTAAATATTACCGCGCAATATTGCTGAAACATTATCTGAGATTTTGATGGAATTTCTCCATAAAATGGTTTCAATACATATTCGTGAAAATTTCTTTTCAAATTTCTTGTCAGGTTATATTATTTTGAATCACTTATATACCTATAATTAACTTATAAGGCCTTATTTTAAATTCAGTGACAGGCATTCACGAATTTTTACATTCTCATCCTGATGAGAAGGTATTGGTTTTATGTGAAAAATGAATTTCGCGGATTCGATCAAATATCGACGTTTTGAGTTTCCCTGAGTCAGAAAAAAAGATTTTTTACGAAGGTGTCTGTCTGTCTGTCCGCCTGTCTGTCTGTAGTATCCTGTAGGCACGATAACTTTCGAAAGATTGATCAGATTGGATTGTGTTTTGGCAAACTTTTTCAAGGCCTAGAAAGAAAGAACGAGTTTGTTAACCAGCTATTTCGGATGAAAATTCAAAAAGTGAGCCAATTTTGAAAATTTTTGAGACCACTTTTTTTCAAGATTAGAAAATTCAATGGACGGTTATTAGTAGTACTCGAAAAGAGAAACTACTTATCCTTATGACATTTTTCGAAAAAAAGAAAATCATCAGAGTTATAGCATTTTCAAAATAAAAAAATAAAAAACGAAAATTAAGATTATAAGCCGAACAACGCACGATATGACAAAAAGTCAAGGTGAGAAAAACGTTTCTTTATAAGAAAAATGAAAAATTCCATTTTGCGGTCAAACTATGCAAGATGCATAATAATATGAAGAAACAAAAATCGTGCACCCAAAAAAGATCTACAAATTTTTTATTTATTACTATTTGATAGGATGCGTAGTTTTTGTTTTAATCGTAAAAAATAGCATTGAAAATGAAAAAATTAAATTTTTTGGAAAACGACATAAGGAAAGACAAAAAATTAATTGGCAAAAGTTGTTTACTCAAAGAGTATAGCTAAACATTTGTTATAAACTCTTGTTATGAAAATACATAGAAAATAACAAATTTACTTTGTTGAAAAACGACACAAGCTACAATAACTTTCTATTTAACAAAATTTTTTTCCAAAATTATATCTACAAATTTGCTTAGAACCACTTTACACTAGTATACGTATTTTCAGTTTAGATCATAAAAAATAGATTTGAAAATAAACAAATTAGATTTATGGGGAAACGACACAAGTTGCAATAAAATGTATAACAACAACATTTTTTTGAATATGATGCACTTTTTTATAATTATAAAAACAAGACAATGAAAATACGTATGTTTCGATGCCAATATATATTATGAATTGTGATAATGTAAATGTATTGAAATGATAGATTTTTCAGTGTAGCTGAGAAT